>OMMV01188616.1:7011-19231 GCA_900302635.1 Chatrabus melanurus | reverse complement strand
TTTTTTTTTTAACAGAGCAAGGAATTTTCAACACAGCATTTCTAAACATCCAAGTTTTATTTTGGATGCTTACATTATTTTACTTTGTACATAGAAACAAAATTATTTCACAAAAACCAAAAACTACCAGGGTCAAAATTATTAGCCCCCCTGATGCTAATAGTTAATTGTGTATCCTTTTTGCTGTATAACAGCCTGCAGTCATTTGTTGTAGTTTGTATGTCTCAGACATGTCTCCTGAGGAATCCCAGCCCAGTCTTCTTTGGCAAATCTCTCAAGCTCCTCCAGATTTGATGGTCTTCTGGCATGGACCTTGGTCTTCAGTTCACCCCACAGATTTTCAATGGGACTGAAGTCAGGGCTTTGTGCAAGCAAGTCAGTAACGTTCACTTTGGTTTTCTGGAGGTAGTTCTTCACCAGGAGCGACGTATGTTTTGGGTCGTTGTCGTGTTGGAAGACAAAGCGACAACTCAGACTCAGTTTTGCTGCTGATTGCTTGAGGTTTTCTTTCAAAATCTTGAAAATCCATTTTTTCATCATGATTCCTTCTACCTTGATGAGATTCCCAGTTCCAGACGCACTGAAGTGTCCCCACAGAATAATACTCCCACCACCGTGTTTCACTGTGGGGACGGTGTTCTTTGGGTTATACGCCTCTCCCTTCTTTCTCCAAACATAAGCACAGTCTCTGTGGCCAAAAAAACTCTAGTTTGGTCTCATCTGACCAAAGAACACTCTTCCAGTATGCATAATATTTCTCCAGGTTGTCCTTAGCATACTTCATTCAGTCTGGCTTGAAGGTGTCTCTTCTGCAGAAGAGTTTGCAGAAGTGGAGTTTTTCCTGGTCTCTCACTTGGCTCTAGTGATTGTCTTCTTTGAGACGACAATTCCCGACTTGGCTCAGTCATTCACTAGTGTCTTGGCAGTTGTTCTGGGGTCTTTAGACACATCTCTCACTAGTTTTCTTTCCAGAGTCTTTGAAATCTTTGGCTCCCTACCTCTGCCAGGCTTGTTCTGTACTGTGTGCTGTGATGTGCTTTAACTTTGGAACACTCAGTTTGAACTTGATTTTATAAGCTTTGAGCATTACAAAGTTAAAGCATGTCACTGCACAACAGTGGTTTGTGCTATGGCTCAACAAAAAGCTAAATTCTTTAGGGGGCTAATCATTTTGACCCTGGTAGTTTTTGGTTTTTGTTCCTTGCTCTGTTAATAAAGCACTTGGGAAAATTTTGAAGAAAACGTTAAATTTCATGGGGGGCTAATAACTTTGTTCTCATCTGTTCAGATTCCTGAGCTGCACCGTTTCATAACCAACGGTTCAGTTGTCTCACCAAAAAATTGTAAATGGGAGACACTGAACTGTCTGTTTGAGTAAATGATGATTGAGGGCACGAGGTTTGAAGTTTGTCTTCATGTTGTCATGGGGGTGAAAGCGTGCACATTCCAGATGTGTCATAATGTGAAACTCGCGCTTTGGGGTTCTGGAGTTCCACAATGACACATTGTGAAGTCCCACATCTTTGAGATTTAGAAATTATGACAGGTGTGAGTCGCTGTAAGTTTGTTGGTTAATTTCCTTATTAATTTTAAGCGTATGCGTCACTTGTTGTGTGTGCAGGCTTTGTTTGTTTGCATGGGTTTTAAAGGAAGTCTTTATTTTTTTGAATGCATGTGTTGCCACTTAAAGGGAGCACATCTGCCACGAGATTTGTGCTCTCGGTGCTAATTAAAGAGAGACCATTTTAATGACACAGCTTGTCTCTCTGAGGAGATGGAAGCAGAATCAGATTCTGCTGTGCCAGTCTGACTGTAATTCTCTGCTGCTGGAGACGACCTGGTGCCTGTGTAATGGCCAGGATTACTTACTGACTCTGGCTTACAGCATCTGAACCTGTTTGTTAATTATATGTGAGATAAGGAGGGTACGTTGGTTGGGAGAGATGGAATTAGCGTCGTATCCTTACAGTTGCTTCAGGACTAAATATCTGGACTGATGAAGTCGTGTTAGCTGACAAACAGGATCATATAAATTGATCTCATGGGTTTTGAAGGCAAATTTGGTCAGCGGTCTGGGTTACCACATCAGAAGGTCGTCTTTGCAAGTTGGAGTGGAACATTTAAACAAATACTATAGCCCCAAAGAAATGATCTTCAAATCCCTCAATTCTGTGAAAAGGAATCAAATAATGGAAGAAGTTGAAGAGTTTCATGTTTGTTTACATTATTTTAAAGGGACACAAAGGTAAAGTGAATATTAGATGGAACATTTGCCCAATGTGTAGCATCAAATGAAACCATTAGAGAAGAAACATGTGAAACATATCAGTAGCTGCGTTGACAGGGACATTAATATTCTGATATTATCCCGATTAATTCAGGCTTGATTAGTTCCCATTTGATGCTCCGGATAATGTTCCCATTAGGTACTTCAAAGACATCTTTAGAACGTCCCATTTTGTTCACGCAGGGGGACAAAGCGACGACCCAGAAAAAGACTTTGAAGTACCTAATGAGAACGTTATCCGGACGACCAAATGGGAACCTTCCCGGAGGGTCCGATTTATGTCTCATCCAAAACTTCGTCCAAAGACCAAACGAGAACATGCTACGCACATCAATAGCATCCCGGTAATGTCCGGCAGAGAACGTTGTGGTGGGGACCAATCGGGGACGTTAAGAATGTCCGGTAAATGTCCAGGGGATGTCCCCTGTTTGCAGGGATGCACTCATTGGCATGTATTGATCAGAACATTGACCACAGACGAAACCTGCCATTGCCTTATAAAAATCAGAGAAAATGTCCTTATTCTCCCCTGCACGTCTTTCAGTGTAATTGTTTTGAATGATTTCAATACAGTATACATCCATGTGGTGGTGTAGTTGTTTGCATTAACGTCTACAACTCTTGCGACCCTGGTTCGATTCCAGCTCCATACTATCAAGGTCGCTTTGAATAGAAGAGTCTGCTATACTAATTACTGACTCACAGGGATGGAAGCAGTTGATATGCTTTAACTTCACATTGAGTAAATAACAAAAAAAATACTCTGACCTCCATGACCTTACCCATTTGCCACTTCCCTGATAGCAAAATCTGATTTGCAGATGTAGGACCACTGATGGATTTTGGTCGGCACCGTGCCACTTCTGGTCCACTCTCGGACCAGCATCTCCTTTATTTAAACCGTGACATTGAAAAAAAGTTCCCCTAAAGTTACCCCAATGTCCCCGATATGTTCGTAGAATGTCCCACAGTAACATCCCCCTGACATGTACAAAACATTCCCCCTAAGGGAACCCGACACATTGACGTCTCAGGAACGTTCAGAGAGGAGCTTCAGGGAACGTTATTTTGTTTGCTGGGTGAACTGACACAGTGAATCGACACAGGCATTGGTACTAGATTTAAAGGTGCTCAGCTTTTTTTTCGTTCGGCTGCTTTTATTTGGGGGTTCAACCACAGAAACATGCAACTCCAACTCACACAACTATTTATGAATGTCCTGTGGCCAAAGTCCACAGGTGAGTGTGTCATTATGTTTGTTTCTTTTGGATACTCCTGTTGTACTCAGGTGCAAACGCGTGTGCGTGCACACACCTGTGCCCACCTGTATGTGTCTCTCTTAGTAACATCAGGCAATGCACGTTTTGATGTAATACTGGAAATACGGCACGGGTTGCACAGCAGAAGTTTTGACCATGCTTGAAATGCTATGTTGCGGTCTCATCTCAGCAAGACGTATATTTGGAACACAGCTGCTACACACACGTTGCAATATGGCAGCGTTTCTGTACGATCCTGCAGTAATGTGCATTTGAATCGCATCATCATGCAGTGTATGGTCGTGTTAACTGCACATGGCTCCTGCTGCAGGTGTTGACCACCCCTAGATTTTGTTTGTACCTCCAAGAAAACTCAAAATACAAGAAAATTGATGAATTGTTGAAGTTCTCTTTAATCACTAATACGATCCATTTTCAAACAAATCTGTTAATACGGGTGGCTGTTGCATTGTGCTGGTGTAGCAGGTCGGTTGTGGCCTTGAGTCAGTGACTTTGTTATTGCTACTATGGTATTGTGAAAGAAGCACAGAATTGGCAGAGAAATTTACTTTAGTTAATGAAAAACAGAACAGAAGAGACGATACATATTTCCTGGCAACTGTTATGAAGGAGCGTATGTCAGCAGCTGTGCCCTCGTTAGTGTTAATGTTTAGTTTATGGTAGTGTCAGTATGCGAGCAACGAGCACAAGAGAGTGTGAATCATTCCCTACTCAACCCTGGAAGGCTTGTTTTTGTCCTGAAAAGGTTACGTCTTAAGAATGACTGTTTCTTGTGCTCCTGTGTGAGGGCTGACATACATTCATCAGTTGAATTCAATTTCAGGAAAACAGGCAATTATTGGTTCTGTCAACATGAAACTGCTTCTCTGCCCAGACAACAACAGAATTGTGTTTCTCTTCATTAGTTCCTGTTTGTATTGACAAGTTCATCAATCAGTCTATTACTGGGGCAGAACAAGTGTTTTCTTCAGAAATGGAGGGTAGAGGTTGTACACATGACAGACCTCTACGTGTCTAAGCGTCAGTTATATCTGTATAACGAGAAAATATAGTGACTGCAGCACCTGATGCAGGTACCGTATTCTCCGGACTATGAGCCACACTGGCGTATAAGTCGCATCTGTAAAAAAAAAATAAAATAAATAACAAAGGCTACCTTGGTCGTAGCTGAGATTAACTTTCTCTACCGGCCTCCAACGAAGCCACAGGTACGTCGGCAATTGCTGAAAAATTTAACATGTTGAAAATTTTGGACGCGGTCACCGTTCCTCAGCGAACACTGCTGAAGGCCATCACAGGCTACCGGAGGCTAGCGATTACCGACGAATGCAAATATGTTCGTATACATTGGCCCAAACGCCTAGGTGTGACTGCGCCTTTCCCCCTGGATCCTGCTTGCATATTTTTTTTTAACTCTGCCTTGGATTTTGCTACATTTGGTAATAATTACTCTTATTTGACACCTGTTCTCCATGTGCCCTTGTGTGCCTGCTTCTGGGTTCATCATTTAGCAAAACTTTGACATATATTTTGTCTGCCTGCATAACACAAAAAAGCTATAGCTTGTATTATTTTTAATTTAAAGCAAGGGTAGACACCCTACCCTTGCTTTTGGTGCGAGTGAGGTTAGAGTCGCATCCCCTGAGGCATGTTTACCATTCCTACACCATTGGAAAGTACACTGTCAGACTTGCAAAATGTCATCCCAGGGACACTCAGCAGAGAGCCGTATTCTGCTTCATTGCTGCACAAAACAAGTGAAATGAGTAAAGCTGCTGCTGACAGCTTATTTTCCTGAATACACTTCAGAGTAAAATCATTACGCTTTCAAGTAGCAGCAGGTCTTTTCTGTGAAAGGGTGAAGGTGTGGGTCTCACGTAACATTTCCAGACATTCAAGATTTGCAAAAACAGAATTAAGCATGATTAACATGCCTTTTCTGGAAATTATTTTGGACTGTTGCATGTCTGAAATTCAAACCATGACAGAGGAGTGCAGCTCAAACAAAACTTGTTACAGTCTGCAGTTACACTGAGCAGATCCACTTTAGAAGTAAGAAAACAATATGGTCATGAGCAGGGGTTAAAAGTGGGATTTGGCACATGGGACAACCCTAAAATCCAGTGTAACGTGCAGCTGGGACAAAGGACACACCTCAAAATCACTCCCATATTGAGTTGTACTGCGAGCTCCGATGGATTCGTTTTCTTTGTGGACAGGCTATGTGATCAGCTGACCTACAATAGATAAAGAAAAATCTACAGCAGTTAATTAAACTGAGTGCTAGTTGATTTGGAGCTGTTTTATATATCGAGTCAATAATGCCTGTTATATTAATTGCTGGAGAAGACAAAAGAAATGAGTTTTAATCATAATATTATAGTATTGTACTTCAAATTATTTGACCAGTAGATGTTAGGATGAAGAGCTGCTATGGCGACACCTAACGGAGCAGCCAGCAGAAGAAGACGTTATGCCACGTTCATGACATGTCGTAAAGTCAGAAATTATGAGGTTCAACTCGTACAAAACGATGTGTGGTTGGGTTCGAGTTTTTGCTCGTAAGCTGTAGTGGAAGTTCAGTGCTCAGATTTATCCAACTTGACATCATAAAAACTACAATCATGGCGTCCTTCATCACGACTGTTGAAACAGTACTATTACAAATGCCATTTAATTACTTTTAACAAATTATTTACATTTGTGGTATGTTTGCATTCTTTATATATTAGTGAAGTTGCCAACATTATAGTTTTCACAAAGATGTCTGCAATAATTGATATTGTCACAGAGTCCAGACTACAAACAGAAATACACATTTTCCATCTTAGCACAAGCAGTTGTAACAACTTATTTATGTGTTCCTTGTAAAGACAACAACAACGCTCGAATATGTTACTGCGCACATCCATATTGTTTTCCGAGTTTTCAAGTGAGCGCATGTTTTTTTGTAACTTGGAGGTTTCCAACTCGTTTTGAACGCACATTAGTATGACATTTCAAGTAATGAAGCTTTTAGCAAAGCCTGGGAGTCACGGCTTCGACACTAAACAACACTCAAATGTAATCTCGTCATAGCTAACACCGCTCTGTGACTTTTGTCCTGAGCCAGGTTTCATTTTTATTACCATCCATAATGTTGCATTGCAGCTAGCTGTCCCTGACTCCGCTGTCTGTCCCAGCAAGGCGCTGTTTCATGACACAGTTGGACTGGGCAAATGCAAGCTTCAAATATTTCAGGTCGAGACCAGGCTGCCAGATCTGATAAAGTTTGATGTGCATCTGTAGACTGCATATTTATTTAAAGTGCAAACACTGTAGTTTGATTACAGGACACAGAACGATCAGGACGGTACTACAAGCTATGGTTGCATTACGTTAGGCTACAAAGCGAAGGGAATTACACATTGTGAACACGATTTGAAACTCCCTCATCTTCAAACACATCTGGGGCCTCATTTATGAAACATTGCGTAGGATTCACGCTAAAAGTATACGTACGAACAAAAGTCAAAAATGGCATACGAAAAAAAAAAAATCACATTTATAAAACCGTTCATACGCACACCTACAAGCAAAGTTCTCTTTAGAAATCACACACTACCTACACTACATGTGGATCTGCGACATATCCTATCCTCTACACGCCCACATTCAACCACAAATGGTCAATGCAAGACAGGAAATGATCGGGTGGGTGTGAATTTGGGGGAGGTGTTGTTAGGAAGGTCAAAATTTTCATAGTAGGCATGAAACAGTACACTTAACTCACTCCTCTTACATAACATACTTCATGTTGCCAAAAAGAGTATGGACCAATCTGTGTGAAATGACCAGTTTGATCAGTCTGGCAGGATGTTCCAAGCAATTATTATTATTATTTTTTTTGCCTTGATCCTGATCTGAATCCTTTAACATTGAGTATCTGCCAATACTGAGATTCGATCCGATACTTGTATTTGCTTAGATATTACACTTGCATAGGGCACATTGCAAGTACATTTAAGTCAGTTTAGTCGATACGCTGAGCAACTGAACATGAAGCATTACAAAAAAAAAAAACTATCTTCAATCCAAGCTGCTCCTTAATGTTTTATTTAATTTACAAAATAAACACATTTTTATATGTTTCATCATTTCCACTGAGTGCGAAAGGCATCCTCCATGCTTTTACTTTACCTGCCTGTAATGGGAGAAGCACAACCCAGGACCCCTTTGCAGAGAAAGGGTCAGAAAGCACAAGGTAATCAGTCTGCAAAACAGCCAAATCCGGGAAGATGTAAACACTTGGGAGAATCCGTTAAACAGGCAGGTGGTCAGTACACAAAGGACAATCATACCAGGCACCAGAGTCTGAGGGAACAGGCTACGAGGCAAAACCAGGGTCAGGCAGCAACAGTCGGCAACAGTAAGGCAAGAAAACTCTGGAGACGCAGGAAAGCAAGGCAAGGAAGCACAAGACAAGGAAGAAGTGGAAAAGGAGTCAATATATACACTGGGAGATAATCAGGAAAATCAGAGACAGCTGAGGGCAATCAGGGCAATGAGGGACAGGTGAGAGAACACACAGGAAGCAAGCTACAAAAATACACAAGGGAAATAAGACTTCAAAATAAAACAGGAAGTCCACAGGAAACAATCATGAAACAAACTAGAGCACTCAGAGTAATATTGATTGAACGATGTGGCTCAAAGGCTGGTGGCTGTGTTTTAGCTGTTAAAATACATTCATCCTCAATTATTTTATTATCATTATTATTATATGCAAAAATGTCTTAAAAATGTCTTCACCCTTCACCCAAGAAGGGAGGTGTCTTCCAACCCCCCTGCCCCTTTCCAGCCTATGGGCCTGTTAGCAGTGCCTGAAAACACTGATGAGACAGGATGACAGGAAAAACTCGTGTATTCACGCAGACAGCACTATCCAATTTGCCAGTCAGTAGCGTACCAGATGTAGCATCCGTCAAAAATAGATTTGGTGCATATTTGAAGCAAAGCAGAGTGTAGATATGCTTTTAAAACACGTGCCACGATGCTGCTACTGAGCGACAGAAATAACTGATACTGATCAATCACAAACTGCCTTGATTGGGCCCGATATCTATCTGTGCGATGGGATCGGCACATCCCTTCTATGTGGATCTGGTCAGCGGAATGCTGTATTTATTAGTCATACTCATTAAGCTCTTTTGAATTTTAAAATAATTTCTCATTCTATTGATTCTCTAAAAATACTAAGACCATGTGCGGTCTTATCGGGGCAGCGATTTCAACCTTTCAGGGGGTAAAATTGTTGTTGCTGACAATTTGAATATTACGGTCACAAATGCGTCCCTGTCTCACAGTCAGGGGCCCATGGAAAGACCCAAACACACGAGGATACTGGTGGACCAGTTCAGTCATCATATTTTGAAGCTGCCATTCTCAGTGACACTGTCAGGATGAATACTGTTCTGGATGAAAAAACCTGCAGACTTGGTTATTTTGTGTCACAAAGAAACAGATCGTCTCTGCATGCTGAACCTGAAGGTGTGGCCACCACAGAGATATCGTGTTAAATTCTCTCGCGGGTTGTGGCGGTTATTGGCTGGACTGTTCACAGTTACCATGACATCTTACCCATTCCACCATTGCCCATTTGCCTTTTAAACCCAAAATAGTTATAAAACTTTAACATTTTGGTGGCTTCAGCAGATGTTTATTTCCAGCCCATTTCGCCCGTAGTTGGGCCATAGTAGCAGTGCTGAGCCATCTGCTGGCTGGAGGTGCACACTGGAGGTACAATACGTGGAGGTTTGCTGAGAAAGGCAACATTTTAAAAGATCAATTTTGGATTTTAAGATTTAAGATTGTTCAACCAACAGTCAGGATTAATTGGAAAAGTTATTTTTTTAACTCACTACTAATAAAAATGGCCTACATTTTTTTTGAATTGTAGAAGTTAATTTAATCATGAATGAACCACCCTTACTGGGAAGGGTTGGTGTTGCACCATGTGGTCGCTTGTGGTTTTGATGCAGCTGTAGTGCGTTCATGGTGTTCCTCGAGCTGATTCGAGCCAGGTGTCCGCTTCACAAAATGAGGCTATTGAGGGCAGCTGAGGACCAGCTGCTGCAGCCTCCAGTAATCTGGTGGGAAGGGTAGTCGTAAAGCTAAACATGCCCTTGCTGAAATTAGATGCTCTGGAGGACAAATTGTGCTGCTGTAGCTCATTTGGAAAATGAAATCTACCCTGCAATTATTTTATGTTGTTGTTGGCACTAATTCTAAATCATAGAAGGGGTTGCAGTGTTGCTGACTCATTTCTGCAGAGCACACACGGCTGTGGTTGTAGTCGATGTTTTAAAAGCACTATTATTCCCAGCTGTGCATGAAATCAGTCCTTTTTTGTCACGGTACAATGAGAACAGGAGTGTTGCAGTCGATTTTCCACCAGTGAAGGTGTTTTGTTGTCATTAATTAAAGCATCTTTACCTCCAGCTGTTTTATTTTGAAACTGTTTTTCAATAATTTAGACTTTGTTTCCGTGAGGACTGAAGGAGAGGAAGAACTGAGGAGCTCAATGAAATGTCCAGACCGTGCAGCGTCCTGGTTTCTGTCAGAGCAGTTTGAACATTTGTTAAAGGACACCAAAGATCCTCCTCACATATTAGCCACATATTATCACTTTAAAATGAGAACAGTGACGCTCACAACAAAATGTGAGTGGCATTGGTTGAGTTCAACAAACCTTTTAATTTGTTGTAGAATAATGACTCTGGGGCATTTTGCAAAAAATGTATAATTATAAATATTGAGAAGAAAACATACACACCATCAGGGTACATGAAAAGTTGTTTTTGACAATACTGGACAAAATGTTGTAAAGTGTAATATCAGACATTTTTCACTTGTCAGACAATAAATTATAGCAACATAAACAGATGCCGTAAGTCAAAACAGTGACAAGATATTATCTAGATGTTTAGAATGGGAAAATGTTTTTCAGAGGCAATCATTTGGTTTGATTTGGAATTAACAAGCACAGTAAAGATAAACATTGATAATCTGTCCAATGCAGTTTTTAGTAATAAGTAATACTGGCACAGGAACTGTGGTGAAGAATTCAAAATTTTGTATGAAATTTTGTATTTCAATTTATCACAATGAAAAGAAATGAAGGTCTTATTGGGCAAGTCGGAGCGAGCCCTTAGCCCTTACTAGTGCGTTGAATGGGAATTTGTTTGTATGTATGTATGTTTGCACGGTGGTCACGTACTACTGTGCATGCACAAACACTGCGCTCACTGCAGAACACCGGCAGCTTCACGTTTGGCTGGCCAAGCTGGTAACGACACACTTTCTAAGTCCTTGTACTACTGTTATTCAATAAAGCAAACCAAAAATGAGCGCTATTAGTATTATTTTGTGTTGCTTGCGATACGGCCTACTCTTGTTATGGCCTGCTGGCATTAGCATGCCAATGCTGCGCGAGGACGCTGCCAGCTGTACAATAATCCAACCCTGTACGGTGAACATCGCGATTTATTTGGAGCACAGAAAAACGTCTATCGTTTCATATTATGCTCCATGCTTTTGCAGTGTTGCGTTCCATTTTGAAAAACACTAATTTTGTTACGTGATCCCAGCAGCAGTCAGTGTCTGTCACTGTGACTCCAGAGCTCCGCTGACATCACAGCAGTTTCAGCAGTTAAACTCCATTGAAGCCTTCAGTGAGACTGATTCAAAAACAATAAAAGCCATAACTGCTGTGAAACATTGAGAAATTAATGGTTTATTTCACTGAAAAGTGTTTTTTCTCCTCTGGCGCTCTGGTCCCTGCAGCAAAAAGCATTGGAGGCGTGGCCTTGAGTGGAGAGAGAGTGGGGAGCATTGGGGTCAGTTTTAACTGTTTAAATTGCAGATTAAATGTTTTTTTCTGTTCAATTATATTGAACACTGAAGTTATATTTAAAGAAAATCCACTGTTGAAATGCTTTTTTTTTTTAAACAGCAAATGTGGTATGTTTCAAAACTCTGTATTTTTTTTTTTACATGTGAAGTAATCACTATGGCTTTACCTGCACATGTACATTGCTCCGGCTCACCCCTTCATGTCATGCATTTTTCTAGTTATGTATGTATGTATGTATGCCAGAAGTAAATACTGTCAGTGATTACACACACAAAATTACATTACAATTAATTGCATTCTATTCATTCATTTTCTGAACCCGCTTATTCCAATTAAGAGGGGGTGCTGGAGCCTATCCCAGCTGTCATTGGGCAAGAGGCGGGGGACACCCTGGACAGGCCGCCAGTCCATCGCAGGGCCACATATAGACAGACAAACACATTTACACTCTCACTCACACCTACGGTCAATCTCACACCTATGGTCAATTTAGAGTCACCAATTCACCTAACCTGCATGTCTTTGGAAGTGGGAGGAAGCCGGAACCCACGCAAACACGGGGAGAACATGCAAACTCCACGCAGAATGGACCAGGTCAGAAGTGAACCTGGGACCTTCTCGCTGTGAGGCAACAGTGCGAACCACTAAGCCACCGTGCTGCCCAAATGTATAATATTTAATAGAAAGTTAACATTCTCAATCTGAAATAAAATTTCAAAATAAACACACTGCTGTTTTATAAGCTTAACAATAATTTAT
>OMMV01188613.1:0-10586 GCA_900302635.1 Chatrabus melanurus | reverse complement strand
TTGCTCCAATTTTGGTAAAAAGTGATGCAAATTATTGGTTGAGCTAATAGGGTTTTAAAAAGGAATAGTTTGCACCATCTGTTATGCTTAGTTATCACATTGCGGGGTAATATATGTCTTATGCCATAGTGTCCAATGGACGTTGACCTTGATTGACCTTTACTTTGGAGACTAAGCATTCAACACGGTCAAAACTATTCCATTTATTAATCCTATTAGCTCAACCAATAATTTGCATCACTTTTTACCAAAATTGGAGCAACTTTAACTTTTGACCCCTGTACAAACTGAAACTGACCTTTGTTGCCATTTTTGCTCTTTTCACCCCGTAACTCCATAACATTCAGTCATACATAGTATAAACTATACCTTTTTGGAATCTTTATGATCAGACAAATAATATGGTATACTTTTCAATATGATTGGAGGATTTTTAAATTTTGACCCCTGTGTAGTCCTTCATTGACCCCGACCTTGCTACAGGTACCACCCTGGGAAGGCTATTATACATTTTTGTGTAGGCCATGGTATACTGAGGCTGGATTGTAAGTGCTGTTTATTCACCTTAAGTGGTACCAATTAGGTCAAAAATGGCTTTTGGCTCATGGGCTAACACCTCCAGTTCTGTAATGTGAGAAACATTACCAACACAAAAAGGCATGTACATCTCATCAGTGCAGCAGTGACATTCAATCCCATAGCTACGTATAATCTGACCAAGAGGTGCTACATAAGGGGAAAATAAAAGTGGGCCTAGAACAGAACCTTGAGGTATCCCATACTTCACTGTGAAATACTCTGATGTAGTATTATTGTAATAAACACATTGGGAACAACCTGACAAATAAGATCGCAGCCATACAATACCTGATCAGAAATACCAAAGTAGGTGTCAAGCCTCGGCAACAAAATACAGTCATCAACTGTATCAAAGGCTGAAGTCAGATCCAACAACACTGATGTGCAGTCAGCATCCACAGCAAGTCATTCACCACTTTACTAAGTGCAGTTTCTATTGAATGATGCGTTCTAAATGCTTACTGCAAAGGCTCAAAAAAGATCGTTCTCCATTATTCGCAACTAAGGTTGCACTAACTGCATTGATAAAGACAAATTGGAGGTAGGTCTATAATTTGTCAGAAAATCAGGATCCAAATTGGGTTCCTTTAGAAGTTTTATCACAGCAGTTTTAAAAGTAGCAGGCACACTTCCAGTAGTAGAAGGGTGTGGCTGGGTGTACGCTGGCACAAATAGCTGCCGCTGCCCTACACACGGTTTATTGTTTTTTTTACTGTTTTATATGCTAATGAACAATATCTTACCTATTTTGTGATAAATTAGTAACTTGAATGCTGTTTTAGCTTTATTCTGGCGTGTTTTTCTGTGTTTTGGACGGCTAACAAAGTTTTGGTCTCACCTACCTGTGGTTTGGGCTGTTCGACCTGTCTTGAATCGGAGTCTCTGTACTTGTCTCGGTCCAAAATGTGGCTCACTAGGCTGCTTGTGTGGATTATCTCTTCCTGGATTACTATATCTTTCATAGTAAGTCCAATACATGGCAGCTGAGCTATGTCAACTTAGATTCCATCTCCCTGGACCATTACCGGGACTGCATCCTGCCAGCTGAGATATTGTCCAGCATTATCGTCGTTAATATATCCACCGTGGATCCAGAAGGAGCTACAATGTTGACGACACAAAACCGATACGCTCCTTCTGGTCCTCCATTCCCCGTCCAAGAAAGTCCGCAGAACGGTCTGTCGACCACAGTGTGTTGGCTAGCCTAGCTAGGTCGGCTAACGTGAGTGCTAAACCCGACAAAACCAATCTTACATTCGGGCTATTTAACACACGATCGCTAACCAACAAAGGACTACTACTTCATGACCTATTGACTGATCGTAAGTTGGATTTCTTGTGTTTAATTGAAACTTTTCACAACTCAATGAGACGACTCCACATGGGTTTGTTTACATCTGTCAACCCCGTGCCTCTGGTGCGGGTGTCTCGCGATAGTATACAACGAGAAGTGGAAAGTGTCCTCACTGACTGTTCCTGTGCACGAGTCATTTGAGTCTATTACCATTCAAATTAGTGGTCCAACTCCTATTTTCGCAATTGTTTATTGACCACCAAAGACAAATAGTGATTTTATGGATGAATTTTCTGCCTTTTTAGCTTCGCTAAGCTCATTGTCTCCTAATATTGTATTGCTCGGTGATTTTAATGTTCACATGGACAATGTTAATAATTCTATGACGAAGGAGGTCACATCATCCCTGGACAGCTTTGAATTTCAACAATATGTTGATTTCCCTACCCACTCTAAAGGACACATCCTGGACTTAGTGTGTAGCTCTGGCGTTACTCCCCAAAACTCTACTGCGTCTGACCTGCCCATCTCTGATCACAAGTTTATATCTTTTAATATCAATCTGAAGTCACATAAAACAAATGTGTCACATTCCATCTCTTTTGGCAATATTAAGCACATTGATGTATCTACTCTATCCACTGAAATTAATAACCTTCCCCATAACGACAATCTATCAACTTGTGATGGACTGGTCTTATTTTACAATGATGGACTTCATAGCCTTTTAGACACCTTCGCTCCACTTAAAACACGGTCTGTCTCATTTACCCGTTCTGCACCATGGTTTACACCCGAGCTACGCCTGCTTAAAGCTAAAGGTTGCCGCCTGGAGCACCTTTATGCCAAAACTGGCCTTACTGTCCATAAATAAATGTATGATAGTCATATACTTAATTATAAGGATGCTCTCTCCACTGCAAAACATACGTACTATGCTAATGGATTTAGCTCAGGTGAAGGAAACACTAGAGCCCTGTTTTCCACTGTTAAGACGATCTTACAGCCTCCTGATTACAGCTCCTCAAATGTACTCTGTCTCACAATGTAATATACCTTCATGGATTTTTTTTAACGCTAAAATTGAAAATATACATCAGCAATTGGCTTCCTCAACCAATGTTATTAACAGTTCACCTTGTTCATTTCCGGAAACTCCTGTTCTTTCTTTTCTTTCGAGCTTTCTACTCCCAACTGTCAGTGAGATAGCAGATCTCATTCATAAATCTAAATCTTCTACATGTCATTTAGACCCCCTTCCTATCCACCTAGTTAAAGCCTGCCTACCTTCCTTGTCTTCTTTAATAACTGACATTATACACTTTCCCCTTACCTCTGGACTTGTCCCTCCTTCCCTTAAAACAGCTGCTATAACTCCTATACTTAAAAAACCTGGTGCTGACCCCAATAACTTGAACAATTTCTGGCCTATCTCTAATCTCCCATTTCTTGCCAAGATACTGCAGAAAACTGTGGCAACCCAGGTTCATACTCACCTTCTCAACAATAATTTGTTTGAGCAATTTCAATCTGGTTTCTGATCTCTTCACAGCACAGTAACAGCCTTTGTAAATATCACAAATGACCTGCTGGTGGCTGCTGACTCTGGACTTTTAACCATACTTGTACTCTTGGATCTATCTGCAGCATTTGATCTCACATTCCATCCACCTGGATAGACTAGCTTCCATTGGTATCACTGGCACCCCTCTTCACTGGTTCAACTTATACCTCTCAGGCCGCACTCAGTATGTTCAACTCAAAGCCGTCAGATCTCAATCCACTCCAGTTACCACGGGTGTCCCCCAGGGCTCTGTTTTGGGCCCTCTTCTGTTTATAATCTACCTTCTACCTCTTGGCATTATTTTCAGAAAATTTGCTTTGCCGTTTCATTGCTACACAGATGACACCCAGCTCTATCTTTCCACTAAACCTAATTCTGCCCTTCCCCCTACTTCCCTTTCTGAATGTTTACTTGAAATCAAATCCTGGTTCACAGTCAACTTCCTAAAACTAAACAGTGATAAAACAGAGGTTCTCCTCGTTGGTTCCAAATCCACCCTAGCCAAACCTGATAGTTTCTCCCTTACCATTGACAACTACACAGTCTCCCCTTCCCCTCAGGTTAAGAGTCTGGGTGTCATCGTAGACAGCACACTGTCATTCAGATCTCATATCAATAACATCACACGGTCTGCAAACTTTCAATTACGCAATATTAATAGTCTCCGCCCCTCACTTACACCTACCAGCACCGCTATTCTTCTTCATGCTCTGATTACATCCCAGGTTAGACTACTGCAATTCTCTCCTCATTGGTCTTCCACTTAAGTGTCTCCATAAACTCCAACTGGTCCAGAACTCAGCCGCTCGCATCATTACTAGAACCCCCACCATCAGTCATACCACTCCTGTTCTCCAGCAACTTCATTGGTTGCCTGTTAAGTCTCGCATTGAGTATAGGATACTGTTACTCACCTTCAAGGCCCTCCATAACTTATCCCCTTCATATCTCACTGAACTTCTTCATGCATACACTCCCTCTCGTACCCTCAGATCCTCCTTTATCTCCCAACTTGTCATTCCCCCAGCCCGCCTGACTACCATAGGATCCAGAGCCTTTAGCCGCTGTGCCCCCCGCCTCTGGAATGCCACAAGATATTCGGACAGACAATCTTCCCACTTTTGTTTCCCACCTCAAAACGCATCTTTTCACACAGGCTTACTCTCTGTGATTGGAAGTTCTTAGATTACTATTTTACTATTTATTTATTTATTTATTTATTGGGAAACTATAATTTTTACAATTGTATAATGGCTGTCTTTCTTTTTGCTGCTACTGTATGTGTAATTGTTTTAACTTTTGTAAGGTGGTTTGAAAGGCGCTTTTTAAATAAAATGCATTATTATTATTATTACTCTGCTTTACTTCTGAGATCTGACTGGTAGTGATGGCTAAACGAGGCCTCATGAAGCATTTGCAGTTTTTTCTAAGCCCACTAGATGGCAGTGTCTATTTAAAAAATAAAAAATAAAAAAAAATAAAAATAAAAAAGGGGTTCCAAAGAAACTGAAGCGCATTGTGCTTTGAATTCTTTTTTTTTAAATAGACACTGCCATCTAGTGGGCTTAGAAAAAACTGCAAATGCTTCATGAGGCTTCGTTTTGCCATCACTACTGACTGGATCAGCTGTGCACAGAGCGCCATCAGCCCTGGTTTTAATCCTATATAGGCCCTGAGGCCCGTTGGTGCTACTGCTCATCTCTGGAGTCTGTAGCGGATGAGAGTCCACGACTACCCCGGACGAGAAGCCAGTATGTTTCAGGTTACTTCCCCAGCCGCGGCTGGTACCCATTTACAGTTTGGTAGAGTGAGACACTGTAGATCATCTTGTCCAAGGACAAAGACTGGCAACGTGAGCGGGATTTGAACCCATGTCCACATATTGACAGGCCAGCTCCTTAACCGCTGAGCCGCCTGCTCGACGTGGTTTTAATGAGATAATTAAACAATTATTTTGTCACGGTTTACCGTGAAACTTGTAACCACTTAATTCCTATTCGGGATAGTCTTCAAACTGGCAGCAGCATCGAATTATATATTGTGATAAATATTGATATTGATCAACGCAGGGAGAAAATTTTTTTATTTTATTTATTTTTTTTGCCGTATCAACAAGACATAAGACATAGACGAGGTGGTGACATAGTAGCAGCGTGTCGGTGTGATGAATTGTGGGAAACCTGTTTGTGAGATTAATCATCCAGATGTGGGAGAACTGCTTCTGTTTTATCTGGTTAATGTGACCCCTGGCTGGTTTAACCAGGATTGTGTTAGTTGTCCTGGAAAGCAAAGACAAAGTCTCAAAGGTCAAACGTCTGAGAAACGTCTGTGCTTTTATTCTACAATAAACATCTTTATCTGTACTTTCTGCCTAATTTCATTTTCGCCTCGCCGCTTTCAACACAAACCTTGTCTGACAATACTTCCTAAAATTATTTAGTTTTTCTCACCAGAGACAGTCTGAGCTGACGTGTGTCGTTAATCCACACGCTCACACGGCGCGGACACGCCTACGATTAAAGCACTGACGTCTGATATCCGTTTAATCCTCGGGGATATTAAACAGGCGAGCAGCGGCGGTGACGTTGGCGTGTAACGGTACAGTGTGTGCAGAACGAGGTCGTGTTCAGTGCTACACGGTGAGGCGTGTTACGGCTTTAGGTCTGTGTAGCTGCAGAAATGACATTTATTTAACAAGAGGTCGTCCGCACGGTTCAGACCCAACGCTGCTTTGATGTCCTGGAACTGTCTTTGAAAAGAAAAGTGTCAGAGGGAGAAAACGTGACATCGATTATTAATCAATATCATTAATGATCATCAGTCTCTGGAATTTTACTCTGTTTTATTTGTTTCTTGAATTGAAGGAAATTGTTCAAAAAAAAGCATCACAATTTCTCAAAACATACAAAACCTAATGGACATCTTTATTTTTTTTATTAAACATATTCAGTTTGGTTTTGACTTGGAGACAAATACCGTATTAGACCGTTTAAGCGCACATGGGGTCTTTGTGAGCCCTCTGGGGTGGGGGTGGGGGGCCTGGTGCTATTTCCAGCATCCGGGACTATTTCTGGATCAAAACACTCCAACTGGATCGCCCAGATTCGCACCATTCACAGCAATAGTTGGCATCAAAGCATAATCTTAACAGACAGAAACCTACCGTTTGCGGTGTTTTACTTCAGTTTCAGAAGACGGGAGGGTTCCTCAGCTGAGTCGATGTCATAAATAAACCAGGTTCATTGCGCGTACGAAGCCTAGCTTCATTTTCTGTGTCAAAACGAGTCCCGCACGCAAAACCTGTCATTGTAAAATGTCTAAATGTCTTTGTAAATGTGGAATCCCTGAATAAAGGAATGAAATTCAAATGTACTGTTTGCTACTTCTGTCCCAGGTTTCATTGCACGCATGAAGCATTACTTCATGAACCAAAGCTTCATGCGTCAAAACGTGTCATTATAAAATGCAAGACAATAGTTTGTCAAGTTTGGGTGTCCAAATGTCTTTGTAAACGTAGAGTCCCAGAATAAAGGAATGGAATTCAAATGTACTGCTTGCTATTTCTCTCCCAGGTTTCATTGTGCGCATGAAGCATTGCTTCATCCGCCAAAGCGAGACCCGCATGCAAATCCCAAAAAACATGCGCTTCAAAGAGTGAATTCTAAGTATCCTATATTCAATAAAAACAATTTATTTAGCGCTCAGTGTGCCTACATGGTCAAATACGGTACAGCAGTGCCCAAATCTGAGACGTACGGTGTGAAATTTGGGCCACTTTTAATACGTGATGTTCCAGCGGATGTCTCTGTGATGCGTTCACAGTCTCTGCTAACGTGTAAAGTTGTAGTGGGCAGGTTTTGTTTGTTTTTATGCCTCACATGTCTCCACTTTAATGCTCGTTTATTAGTTTGTCGTCTCGTTTTACATGCGTTAAGCTGCAGCTCTGACCCTGTTTGACCTCTGAGGAGGGCTGGAGGGTTGGAGGTCCTGTCACTTCTGGTCCTGAGTCGATCAGCGTGGCGACCTGTGAAAATACTTCACTGGTCCGTGTGTTCGCTGATCATTGACAGACGGCCCGAGCCAAAAAAATGAAAACGGCGTGCCTGGTTAACCGCGGCCCTAACCACACATTTACACTGGCAGTTAGCGTAGCATGACCCCCACGGGAATCATGTAGCACGCTAGCGCTGCATGACGTAGCCTCAGACAGCCTGAGTGGACTTTGGAAAAATGATGGCGTGCCACGGTGAATTATGAAAATGGATTCCAGTCCAGAAATCCACTGAATACACAAATGAAGCTTTTATGAAAGCACTTGATTGTTCCTGCGAGGAGCGTGAGATATGTGTCATTAGACCCAAAGTCGGACCTCATCGGGTCAAAAATAAGAGTGACGGAAGTTTTCTGGAAATGATTCGAGCACGGCGCGCTTCATTGATGTCACTGCACCAGAACTGATTTCCCTCTCTTTGTCTGGGACGACAGATTAATTTCAGGTATTTATTGGCTCATTGGATAAAAGCAGTGTAATGGTTTGTTTGTTTGTTTATTTATTTAATGGAATGTTTGAAGTTGGAGTATAGCGAGACCTCCCTTCTCTCCGATGTTTTTGCTGATTCCAGAGGGTTTATGTTGCCAGATATAATACCGTGTAATCCCCTGAAACCTGGCAAAAGAAAACCCGAGTTAATAGGCTGTGAAACTCGTCTCTGAATGAGCTGCTTGTTGGATTCCAACTGTAGCCGCGTACATTTCTGATCACTTTTCTCTCTCCATTGTTCTGAATTTCTCTGCTACCGTTTGTGCTTTCTCATTTCTGCTGTGGAAGTTTACAGAGTAGAGTTGCAACTATTAAATGTTCAGTCTGTAAAATGTCAAAAAGATGGTTAAACCATTATTTACTTCTGAAAACACAAAGCAGCATCTTCAAATGACCTTTTTCCACCTAACAGTAGGGATGGGAATTGATAACCGATTCCAGTTTAAATCAGGTTCTAATTTGTTCAATCTATCGGAATCGTACTTTATCAATTCCTTTTGTCGATGCCGCCATGTTCTGACAGTTCGGTGTTGCAAAACTCATCGTGTGGCGGTGACGGCGGGAGCTTTGTGGGAAAAGCGCGGCGGTGACGGCGGGAGCTTTGTGGGAAAAGCGCGGCGGTAATGACGGCGGGAGCTTTGTGGGAAAAGCGCGGCGGTAATGACGGCGGGAGCTTTGTGGGAAAAGCGCGGCGGTAATGACGGCGGGAGCACCACATAGACCATATGCAGCGTTGTGCGGCACATACACACAAGCACTCGTGTCATGGGACTTGTCCGTACTCGGGTATAGTCGGCAATAATGGTCAGAAACACGAATTTTACCTGCTGTTTTAATAAATTGGGCCTGATTTCCTCATTTTTGGAATCCGGACGCAAATTGGGGCCAAAACTCTGCAATGGGAGGCCGGCCTTACTTTCACAGTCCGTGGCGGCGGCACAGTTTTCCGTTGTCCTTTCATTAAAGTGAATATCCACTTTTCTAAAGACACGTCAATGCAGCGTGACTGCGGCACCTTCTTAACGTTTGGCAACGGAACAGTAACGAGAATTAAACAAATATGGACCATCAAGACAATTTTGGCATCGAGGCCGGCCGTCAGCAGTGAGACCGCTGAATCAGTGTTCCATATTAACGCCTGTCCAATTGTCTGGTACAAGCAAAAAACATTTCACACACTGGACACATTTTTAGTGAAAAAATGACGTTGGAATGTGCTTTTAAACACACATTTAGGATTTTAGTGCTGTTTCTCAGTCAATGTTAATCATGATGTGTACTCATTTAACATCTAATTAACTAAAACAGCAGCCAGGACGCCAGTCAGAGGCTGAGACGGCGTCCTAATTATAGTTTGTGAGTGACGGGGAACTTTAGTAGAGGAATGTTTCTAAAAAAAATATATATATATATATTTTTTTTGTGCTTTATAGAGGTACTGATTTGTGAAATGATTCACAAACATTTTAGAAAGCTGGAAAGTTGTTCAGCTTTGGTTGTTCCATTTGGGACAATCAAAGAATTGGTTTCCTTTTTTCTTTTTCTTTTTCTTTTTTTTTTAGGCACAATGAATAAACAATGAAATATATTCAGCGTGTTTTGTGTTCCCTCCAAATTCCTCCTTAAATCGGCTCTTAACGAGGACACAGCTGTGGCACGTAAAAGCCCCTCGGTCCCACTTGTGCATCTTTGAAATCCCAAAACGGACAAATGACATCATGAACAGGAAGTAGCCACTGAGATCATGCTAAACCGAGAGGAGCTGTGAAAATCCAATTTGCTGGTTCTTCAGCCTTTAAACGAGGAGCTGAAAGTGTGTTTTCTGCGTGCCCGCTGGCTAATGGCAGCGCTCGGAGTTTTTAAAAAAAATTCCTTTTATAGGCAAAGCAACGACAAAACTGCCAAAAGTGGTGTTGGACTGCTGGAAGTGGAAAAAAAATATCAATGTGTTCTTTAACTCTCTTAATATGATTTGTGTGTATGCTGCAGTTACAGCTGAAACAATTATTCATTTGT
Source organism: Chatrabus melanurus (assembly GCA_900302635.1). Taxonomy (NCBI): domain Eukaryota; kingdom Metazoa; phylum Chordata; class Actinopteri; order Batrachoidiformes; family Batrachoididae; genus Chatrabus; species Chatrabus melanurus. The sequence goes on along the minus strand of OMMV01188613.1, from coordinate 593 downwards.
CAGACTAATTAACTGTTTTTAAAGATGTGATACTTTGACTCTTGGAGGGTTTGTTCACTTTAAAGAGCCGACGTCTACTTATTTCCATGATATGTGGGCAATTCTCCAGTGGAATGTAATTCCGTTACTGACGAAATCCCATCCAGCATAAATAAATGGCAGCACACTGGATTGTCGTATCCAGTGTGCTGCCACCTAAACCAGCTAAGTAGCCATTTATGACAATCCAGTATGGCCATTTACGCTATTTATTTATTTACGCTGAACAGGATTTTGTCGGTAAAGGAATTACATTCCACTGGAGAATTGCCCATGTATCTTTATTTATGTAGGGAGTTTAGATTGTTTTACAATTCTTATATTGTCAAAGTGTTAATCCTTTATCTCCCAGTGAAAATGTAGTTTGCAGCGTCTCTTCCTCCCAGGTCCTCTTTACTTGCCTCTGTAACAATGCGCCCACACTCAACTCCCCAGCAGCGCCCAGTGCAAGTAAATGGGACTTGGATATCGGCATCAGTGCAACTGTGATGGTTGTGGAGAAAAACCTGTTTTTCCCGTGGTCTCTAAGGGGAGGGGATGCCTGGAATGTGCAC
>OMMV01188606.1:0-12223 GCA_900302635.1 Chatrabus melanurus | reverse complement strand
CCAATGTCATTGCTAGTTTCCAGACGATGCAGTTGTCATTTTCACGCCGAGCGTCCGCGTTCTTTAAATAGCAAGTGAAGTTGCGCTTATCTGTGCACACCCAAAATGAGGTGCGGTCAGGCGCCGTGGTGGAGCTACTTTATTGGGAGCATGCGCTGGTGCCGCGCTTCGCCGCATGCACGACACCACGCAACTGCCTTGGGTCCTGGATGGCAACCACCCAGGCAGAAAACCGGTCCATCCCCACATCTCGAAAGCAACCATTTATCTGCGCCAGCCAGGTGAAGCGCGGGCGTGTCCTTGACCTTCTCTAGCCACTGGGGTCCGCAACACTTAGGCACTTATGTGCTGGATCACGCATAGAGAAATGCGCCACATGGCCAAAATGTCCAAGCTGACAATCCCTCACAATGCAAGTGATACTCCTCATAGTCTCCCTAATTAACCGCTCATTTGATACAAAGTCATTCCAGCGGTACCCAAGGAGCCTCTGAAGAGCTCGAGTACCAAAGCCATCCAGTTGTCTCCTTAGGTCACTGATTAACATCCAAGTCTCACAACCACACAGTGAGACAGGAAGCAGAAAGTAATTCCACCACAGACCAACAAAAACCGGTCTAAAGACGAGTGCAGAATTTTTTTTTTCTGCCATTTACATGGTGGAAAATTCAGATATGCCTTACACAGGCGGGCGTATGTGTCCACACAGGGTTGTGCAATAGTGCATTTTACGCTGGTTTTCTTCTTCCTCAGGTTCACTGCTGGGGCGCACCAACACGGGATGTGCCACATGATGGTCCTGATGAGGCGGTCGGAGGAGGAGTTAGCGTTGCAAAAGCGCACAGCAGGGCACCAGGTGCTGGTGCACCCATTTCTTGAAATGACAGTTGACAAAATGATTGGTTTATCAAAATGCATTTACCCCTTTATCGGGTGAAAAACTATATTTAGTCACGTAGGAAAAAAGGTTCCTAACTGAATGTTACTTTAACTTAAATATGTGTTTGTCTTGTACGATAAGTGCCAGCATCAGTACCTCAAGACAAATGTGTCGAAATAAATGTTCCTCTAAGTTTATATGTGTTTTTCTTATATTTTCTAAAAAATAGACTTTACCCAAGGAACCAAAATATGGTAACTTCATTGACCTTGATTTGCAACACAAAAATGAAAAACTTTGAAAAAAGTCACGAATGTAAAATGTCGTGTAATATCCCCCAGTAACTCTCTAGGGTTGAAATGTCAAAATATTTAAATAAGTGGCCCGCAAAGTGTTAATCGGCCAGTAATCGGTCCATCACTGGAATCTGACGTTTATTTGAACTTTTAAAATTAAAAAAACAACAATCTAAACTTCTCTTACAACTTTTTTTTTGTTTCTGAAAGTATAATTAAAATTAAAAAATTACAAACATCTGAACCTTTAAAAATAAATAAGCATGCAAAGACCAGAAGGAAAGAGAAGGTGTTGCTCAAAAAAAAGAAAAAGAAGAAGACATTAACAGTGCTCTAACATGAGTCATCTGACTAAAGGAAGCTCCATCAGCTCAACAGTCAGTGTTTGTCTGCAGACGGGGACACATTTAAATGATGACCTACTTGCAAACATAATTCCAAAAAGCCACAAATGTCTGTTTTCTTGCTTATTTGTGTGTCTGTGTCATGTGTTTGTGTCTGCGTGGACGTGTTTGTCCAGCATTCGGCCGGCTTGGGTTCACACGACTCTATATAAACCCTCAGACGTCTCTCCCTCACATTACTGTGGATAAGATGTCCCACTGTGGGAGCTGAGGACAGTTTGAATATCTCTGCCCAGTATCATTATGAAACAGAAATAGTCTTTGCACATTCCGGATGTCAAGTGGGTTCCTGCCTGGACAAGAAGAAAATATTTAACAATGAAGAAAAGAGACGCGTTCATGCCGACTTCATGCATTATCCTCATTTTTACTGCAGCTGCGAGTTCATCGTTTTACTTACTAACTGTAACCTAATTAGACGGTGTGACATCATTCAGTTTAAAGGATGGACAGTCTGCATGGAATCAAGCATCCACACTGTCTTTATAAGAAATTAACTCAATAAAGAATTCAATCTTTTTATCTTTCAAGTAAAATGTACAGAAATAGAAAAACTGAATCTAATAGAAAACATTCAAACCAGTTTTAGTATTTTATTCCAAAAATGTGGGTGATTTTACCTTCTCGTTATTTATCTTCATAACGAACGCACTTTGCTTCAGTTTATCACCGAATACATCCTCACAAATACTGAAGGTTACGCGCACAAAGCGCACGAGAAAAATGTGATTTGCAGAAAGCACAGCTGAAAACTTCAAAGACGGAACCAGCTCCTCAATAAGCACCAAAAGAATCCATTTCCTGTGTTTATGTGGTTTTAGGTCACTAAAAATGATCTGATAAACACTTTAGATTCCTCACTGGATTCCACAAACTGCTTAAAATGGATTTCCGGAACAAAAGGAAGTTACTGTGGGTTTGTTTTTTCTTTCAGGATGGAGCTCACATCATTAATAACATTTCTGAAGGGATTAAACTCATGGATTTATATATTTTTAAACATAACTGAACTTGGTTTTTTTGTTAAACTTTGATGATAACATTTTATTGGAGACGTTTCAAAGAGACGATTGTGTGCACATTATTCACGGAAAATTTGGAAGCAGGAAGCTGACGGACACGATGATGTTGTGCAGCAACGACGCAGTCAGTCACCAGTACAACCTGAAAAATGCAGCGCAGTGCCCCCGATACCATCAGCATTCATGCATTTTGTGAGTAAAAACACATTGATTAAGAAGCATCAAAGTAAATAAAAAGCTGCGACTTGTGATGGGGTAATTATTGGTTTCAGAGCTTCAGATTTTACAGCAAGATAAATGCTTTTGCAAAATAGGCACAAAATACTATTTGAAAAGACGGTAAACATGTTTTACACCGATGTTTCTGAAACACGTGTCAAAAACAAAACAGCTATGTCAATATAATCATCATTTATAATTCATCCTTCAAGACGAGCAACTAGAACAGTTTGACTTTCCACCCAAGAAATCAATCATCAACTGCATTCTAGTTCTGGAAGTACTCATTAAAAGCAAGTGTGAATATCGGCAGTGTTTCTTTGCAACGTATGTTGATTTTCACAAAGCATTATATTGTGGTATGGTACGTACTCCCATAGGATTTTTGTGTTGAAACAGATTATTATTTTTTTTTTTTTTGCTGTTTTGGCTTCGTTAGGGGCCAGAATGTCAGAAAATGATGGGGTTCAAATTTTCAGACCCTTCCCTCCCTTCCGGGGGGCTTTTCCAATTTGGCCCCCTCAGAACTAACTATGCACCTATTTCTGCCATTTGTCAACCAATTTTCACAATGTTGGAGTCATTTTGTAGAATTATAAGCATACTAAGATGATTGATTGTACTCTTGGGGCAAATTTTTAGAGTCTTCCCCCCTTTCTGGGGGGATCACCTCCATTTTGCCCCCTCAAAACTAACCATAGCCCTATTTTCACCATACGTTAACCAAATTTCATAATGTTATATGCCATTAATGTCATTTAGTAGGTTTTTAAGGAAACTAAGTTGATTAATTTTACTTTCAGAGCAAATTTACAGACCCAAAGCCTACAAAACAACTATAACATTATGAAAATTGGTTAACAAATGGCAAAAATAGGGACATAGTTAGTTTTGAGGAGGCAAAACAGAAGTGACCCCCCACTCCGCCACCAGAAAGGGGGGAAGAGTCTAAAGATTTGTTCCAAAAGTATAATAAATCATCTTAGTATACTTAAACCTACAAAATGACTCTAACAGTTTGAAAATTGGTTGATTAAATGGCAGAAAAAGGTGCATAGTAGGTTTTGAGGGGTGCAAAATGGAAATGGCCCCCCCAGGGACGGGGGAGGGGTCTGAAAATTTGAACCCCATCATTTTCTGACATTCTGGCCCCTAATGAAGCCAAAACAGCAATAAATAAATAAAAACATTTTAGCACAAAAATCCTACGGAATCCTAAACGGAAAAATTTTGGCGTTCATCAGGGATGTTTTCTGGCTCCTACACTGTTCAAAGCCTGCATAGGCTGGGTGTTGGGTATAGTAGGCTTGGGTGCCCTTGTTGGTGAGGAAAGGTTTACTGATCTTGACTTCACGCAATGCTCTGATCTTTGCAGAATCATTGGACACCCTGATTGCAGCATTTGAGAAGCTGAGCAAGGAATCGGATTATCCGAGTTTGTAATTGTCCTGGATCAAGACTTTCAAGGACTTCCTGGACTTGGCCATCAGTAGTGCATCTAAATGTGGTGTAAGTGTTGAACTTGTAGAGACATTCACTTATCTCAGCAGTGACATTCATGTCTCTGGGTCCTCGGCCTTTGAGATCAAGAATCATGAGGTTCCTCAACTGAGGTGTTTGGCTACACCAATATCTTTGAAGGTGAAAGAAGGTCCAAGTTTCTAGAGTCCTGGTGCTTCCTGTATGGTTGTGAGACTTCTATACAACCAGTTACCTAAGGCACCGACTGGATATCTTTGGTACTAGGTCTCTTTGGAGGATCCTTGGGTACCACTGGAATGACTTTGCATCAAATGAACAGTTACTTAGGGAGACGAAGATGAGGAGTATCACTTGCATCATGAGGAATGTCAGCTACGACATTTTGGCCATGTGGCACGTCTCTCTGTGCATGATCCAGCACGCAGGGGCTTCAACGATGAGGACCACAGCGGCTGGAGAAGGCCAAGTGAACTCTCACGTTTCACCTGGGTGTGACAAAAAGATAACTACTTGCGCGAGGTGGAGATGGACTGGTTTTCTGCCTGGGTGGTTGCCATCCAGGACCCAAGGTGGTTGTGTAATGTGGTGGAAGCGGCACCAGCACATGCTCCCAGACCCGTCCCCTAACCTTAAACATTAAGTAGAAATAGAAATTTTAGATATACAGGAACATGTTTAGGTTTTATAATTTTGATAAGTATGTTGTGTTTGATTTTTTTTTTTTTTAATTCAGTGTATCAACAGAAATGGGGAATTTGAAATGTCCAAACATTCCTGTTCCAACAAAAACCAAATTCAATAACTGTAAATCAACTTAACATCCTTGGGCAACTTCCTTGAAGGCTGGGAAATTATACCATTATTACCTAATTATCATAAAATATCATTAAATGTCCAACATGCTGGTGTCTAGTGCCAACCTGTTAAAATAATAATAAAAAAATTATACACCCATGACAGAATGGTAAGTCAGCCAACAATATTTGACAAATTTAAGAATAACAAAGTGACTCTCAAATAAAAACAATATGAAAAACGTCTTTGGGATATACTGAGAGCCAATTTCAAGCATGAGATCAAATTCAAAACACACCAGTGGGATTTTCAGATTCCACCAAAAGCCTAAAAACAAAAACTTAGATTTATCGTGTGCCCACCCCTTTGGATAACAAAATGTGTGACAGCACGATGATGGTCTGGATGCGTTTCCAGTCTGCTGATCTGATGAGCTATTCTCTAAAAAATGACAACTTTCTGAATGACAACAGCTCTCTGAACACAGAAAATTCAATTACTCTGTAAACAGATTAGCAGTGACACAGGATGAGCACAGCAGCGTCTTACAACAAAACAACTGTGGCGATGAAGATTCTCCCAGTGTGAGAACAGATGCCTAGAAAGCCTAGGATACCGTAACGGTGATGAAGCAAATGTTGACGATATCGCAAAACTATTCGGCACATCTGGGACACGTCTGAATCGCGCCAACAAATCTATTAATATCTTAAAACTAATGGTGTTGTGATTCATTACAATGCAAATGTACCGCACTAATAGAGGGCATACCTCTGCCAAAACCCCAACAGTCACCACACCATAATATAACAAGAGATCTGTCCTGAAGGACCAGTAGCTCCCGTCTAATTGGTACTTTAGACACGTATCCGGGAACTCACTGACATTTGAATCCTCCCTTATTAAGGTCAGTGCTCCCTGAACTCAAATGAGAAGGTTGTGTGATGAACTTAAATCCCAACTATCTTGGGTGTGCAATGATTTGGTTCCAAGTTATGGTGCGTCGATAGCCTATTTTAACACGTTGACCCGAATTTGACCCAGAAAAGTAGGTCAAGGAGGTCAGCGCCTTCTGAACTCACGTGAGAGGGATGTGAAATGAGCTTATATCCCAAATATCTTGGGTCTGCAAGGTTTTGGTGTCAAGTAATTCCACGGTGATGGTCACGGACGCATGCAATTCTACACCTGTTGCACTGCGGTGGTGGGACCTACAAAGCACCAAAAACATTGACAGAATACCAACTTATTTATTATGCCCAGAAGATCTGGATCCACTCCAAAATCTTATCACCTATTCCTAGACTCACGTCCTACATCTCCACCGCATTTCATTAAAATCTACCCATTACTCTCTGAATACCTTTGTCCACAGTCAGACAAACTGGGCCAAAAACATGAGCTCCTCACTGAAGGTAAACAATACCTTAGTTAGGCCAAAAGCAAATCATCATAGACGTTTGGAAGCCCTCCAAAACCAGCTCCAAGTCATACAAAACCAACTAATTCACGACCCTCTTTTCCCCCCACCCCAATACACAATCTACTGTATGTTTTTGGGTGTGTAATAATACATTTTTCAAGGTGGGCAGACCCCGATAGCTCAGAAACAGTAATGGAGCAAAGGCGAGGCAAAACAAGCTGTTTTAAAACAAGCTGTGAATAAATAGAGGACTTGGATGTGTGATGTCTGAATTACCTCTAATATAACGAGTTTATGGCTGAGTTTTGGTATTGGGACAGCCCTACCCTACCATTGCTGGGAGTAGTAGTAGTAGTAGTAGTAGTAACGATGGGTGGGTTGTTGGGGAACCATCCACTCTGTGTGTACAGTATTGATTTTGCTCAAAGTATTTGGCACTATGGGCCCCATGTTGACTGTCTACAATGCATGGTCCATAGCACATAGTGCAAGAACATTTGGGGTGTGCTAAACTCCACAGTGTAATTTACACAGTGTGAAATCTGAGCGTAAAGCAGGGTACATTGCATAAAGGAGCTGTACTTAGTCATCTAATTGGTCATTGAGAAATAATTACACCTAATTAATCATGGAATAAACCAATCACATTGTAATCTGTTATTCCCTTCAAGAGCCACAGAAAGTGGACTCACGTGAGAGGATTTCTGGTGAGTTAACAGATCTATGCCAACATGTCAAAGCGCACCAGTGGAGAGCAGCCGCCAAAGCTCCCTGAGGTGAAGCAGTAAGGCGATGTTTTGTATTTTCCCATTAGTGTTGACTTTTATTTTGTTTAATTGTCGCTTTCAATTCAGTTTCATTGTGTATACGTGTCTTGCACCCATTTATGTAAGGCTTCTCTGAATGCTCATAAGGCCTATCCCAGCGGTCATTGGGCTGGAGGTGGGGTACACCCTGTACAGGCTGCCAGTCTATCGCAGGGCCAACACACATATAGAGACAAACTCAGTTACACTCTCACTCACACCTATGGTCAGTTTAGAGTTTCCAGTCCACCTAACCTGCATGTGGGAGAAAGCCGGAGTACCTGGAGAGAATCCACATCGGAAAACATGTAAACTCAAACACAGAAACGACCATGTCGGATTCAAACCGGGGACCTTCTAGCTGTGAGGCAGCAGTGCTAACCACTAAGCCATATTGCACCTTTTAAAATACCAGAACAACTCTGCGCTCGACTTTAGACCAAGTTTGTGATGGTCTGTGGCACCAATGATTCTGCTGCTGCACAATAGCAACGCGCAGGCACCGCACCCGACCATACTCCATTTTTAGATCAAATCGCCCGCGTGTGCACAAATGAGTGCAAGTAGACCTGTGATTTAAAGAACATTGGCGCAAAAACAACTGTGTTAGTTGTACACTACTAATGACACTTGCACTACAGAGCCAAATGGGTGCAAACAACCAAAGTGGCACATGAAGACCAAGCAGAAGGAAGGGTTACCATAACAACCACCAAGCAATTTACATCCCCCAAAATGAAAATCATTGTATGACTTCCTTTATTCCAAGTGCAACATCTTGTCTCTACCTGAGCAGCGCTACAGCTGGGGCTAAATCCAAACAGGTTGCGTTGAGCTGCTGTACTTGACCACTGAGGCACCGTGGCGAGCAGACGGTATATTTAGCAGCTTCAGAGGGATCAGCAGGTCGCCGCCTGCACAAGAAAACACTCATCATGACGGCCTTGATCAGCAGCAGGGTGTGAAAGTGGCGGGCAGGAGGCAGCGAGCCCCGTATTTAAGTCATTAAAAACACTTCAGGGACTTACGGATGAGCCCAGAATCTTCACACACACATCACGAGCGTGCTGATGTTTCTGCAGCGTGTGTGTGTGTGAGTCATGATATCAAAGTGTGGCTTAGCTTTCTCTGGTGGACTCATCTGTAATTAACCCACAGCTGTGCTCAATGTAACGCACACCGGTATTTGTTCCAACAACCACAAACGATCACTTAGATTCAGTAATAATAGGTGAAAATATTTACTACAAATGTACTGAGAAAAACAACACTGACCTAACATCAAAACACGTGCACACACACACACACACACACACAGAATCAGATTATTATCACCTCTGCAAGGAAATAAATTTTCACCCGCATCCATTAGTCAGATTGTTATTCGGCTTACTGAAAAATAGTAACAATTTTAATGAAAGGTTAAAAAGTTGGATGTGGCATAAACTAGAAACTGATTCACACACACACACACACACACACATACATACACACATACAGTGACTATAAAAAAGTATTCACCCCCTTGGGCTTTGACACATTTTAATTTCTTTATGCCATTTGGAAAAAAAAGTAATTCAGGCTTCTCTATATCAAAATTTCTAAATTTATCCTCTTTAAACTTAAACTGAAAACAAATCTCTACAACATGATATAAATTACAGCCCCAAATCAGAAAAAGTTGGGACAATATGGAAAATGCAAATAAAAAAAACAAACAACCAACCCTGCAGTGATCCGTACATTTACTTTGACTTCTCTTTCATTGCAAACAGTATGAACCCAAGATATTTCATGTTTCATGTGGTTTTGTATACATCTATTCCTGCATTTCAGGCCTGCAACACATTCCAAAAAAAGTTGGGACTGGGGCAATTTTTTTTTCTAAATATAAGGATTAAATCATCATTTTTTTGAGAGCCAATTTTCTTTAGAGAAGTCAGGGGACGGATACATGAACATTTCCAAGGACTTGATTTACATCAATCATTAAGAAACACAAACAGTATGGAACTCTATGGTAAATCTGTCTGGAGTACGCAGTTCTCAAAAACCTGAATGACCATGCAAAAAGGAGACTAGTGAGGGAAGCCACCAAGACGCACACGACAACTCCAATGGAATTATAAGCTTCCGTGGATGCGATTGGAGAGACATAGGGCAAATTTGGTCTGTTGCATCACCGGTTACAGCTTCATGTTGGAATGGCATGGAGAAGGATTTTCATACAAGGAAACAGATCAGATCTAGGCTTGAGTCTCCCATGTGCTGTCCAGCAAAATGTACCTGAACTTTCAAGTCTTCTTTTTCAAAAAATTTTTCTCTGCTCCACTCCACTGTGGTGTTGTGTAACTGGTGAAGCAAAATACAAAACTTGCACTATTTTCAGATTCTCCAGTTGCAGCCAGAGAAGAATTAAACTCCTTCAGAGTTATCATGGGTGTCTTGGTGGCTTCCCTCACTAGCCTCCTTCTTGCATGGCCACCCAGTTTTTGAGAACTGCCTCCTCCAGACAGATTTAACAGTCACACTATGACGTTTACCTCAGCGTTTGATGAACACGGTGAACGGGAGAGAAAGGTGGCCAAACGTCAGCAAAACACGTTCCCGGAGTTTGGCAGCAAACCTCAAACGTAGCACGGCATTCCACAATGTGATGCTCTTGGCCAGCGCTCCATTAGAACAAGCGGGACCTTTGCCAACGTGGCAACGTGAAGGAGACGGGTTCAACACACCACTGTCCAGTGATTCTGAGCAGGCAGGTCGAAGCAGCACCCAGCGTAGACAATCGCACCAGTAACTTCGGCTAGCACATGCTAATGGATGCTACGGGAGGCTAACGGGGGCTACTGTGGTCGTGGCGGAGATTGCCTTTCTGTACCAGCCTCCAATGTAGCCACAGGTACATCGGCAATCGCTGAAAAATTTTCAAAATGTTGAAAATTTTGCACGTGGTTGCCGTTCATCAGCGAACACCAGCGAAGGAACCGCCGTTTGCAAATACGTTCATCTACGTTGGCCCAAACGCCGAGGTGTATCTGCGCCTTTAGGAACGCCGTTACCTTTGCAGGGGAATGAAGGTCCAAGTCTTTACGGTCCCGGTTCTTCCTGTCATCCTGCATGGTTGTGAAACTTGGACGCTGATGAGTGACTGGATGTCTTTGGTACCAGGTCTCTTTGGTGGATTCGTGAAGTACCTCTGGAATGACTTTCTGTCAAAAGATTGCATCGGGAGACTCAGATGAGGAGTATCACTTGCCAATGCAAGGGAGGGAGGGAACATCAGCTACGACATTTTGGCCATATGGCACGTTTCTCTGGGCATGATCCAGGATCCAGAGAATCGGTGCCTCAGTGTTGAGGACCCCAGTGGCTGGAGAAGGCCAACGACACGCCCATGTTTCACCTGGCTGCGGCAGGCAGACGGCTACTTTTGGAAGGTGGGTACTGATTGTCTGCAAATCAGGACCCAGGGCGGCTCCGTAGTGCGGTGGGTGTGGCGACGCCAGCACCAGCATATGCTGGCTGAGCGCACAGCTTCACCTCAGCCTGAACCGACGCCCAGGAGTGATTAAAATATCAGTAAGGTGTTGATAACCAGAATCTGAAAACGTTGCAGTTGTCCAAACCCATCAGAAGTACGGAGACAGAGCAGCTCAGTCAACATCTTCCTGTAAAAGTCACTTAGTAAAACTGGAAACCTCGCTGCGTACTTTGACTAATATGGCACCGATGCAATGTAAATGAATGAGCTGCACGTAAAAAGCGAGGTGATGAACGGTAGTTTGGCAAACAGCTGTTAAGCCGGCAGTCGTGTGTTTCCATTCAATCACCAGGATGGGAAAAAGACGTCTTTCTACTGTGAGGGGAAAAAAAAGATGCTGTGTCCAACCTGGTCAACACGGGAACAAATTCCCAAACATTGAGGTCAGTCAGAAAACAGGAAGTCAGGTTAATGGAACCTGGCTTCAACGTCAGAGCAAACACGAAGGAAGCAGAGCGGGAAACATCTCAGCGTACACAGAGCGCCCTGCCAAACCAAACCTTCACGAGAGCTGGGCGGGTATTTTAAAATTCAGCGCCCCTTTGTTAGCCGGGGGGGCGTTTACTGGGAACACCCTCTCTGGAAATAGGTCACTGTGACAACATAAACATTCCTTCAAGTATTAGTTAATCAGCATAAGGAACAAGAAATCACACGGTTTTCCAACACGGTTTTCCAACACGGCGTCTGTAGCGCCCGACACCCCGGGACGGTTTCTTTAAACCAGACTCACTCCTGATCTTGCATGACTCACATGGCAGTAAGTGGGGCTTGAGAACGAAGGCTGATAAAGAGGCCGGATTGTGAAATCTGCCTTCGTGCTCAGTAACCTGAAGCTTCACCTTGAAGTAAAACGCTCCGACGGAGAGCAGCAGCCAGCATCAGCTCTGCTGTCAGAACACGTGTGTGTTTCAACACAAAAGGCCAAGTGTCCGCAAAACGATGTCTTCTATATGAAGATGTACAGTGTACACATCTTTAAAACATCCTGTCGTCGCCTTAGGTCACTGCTTTGGCATCCAAGTCTCACAACCATACAGTAAGCCAGGAAGCGCCAGGACCCTAAAGACTTGAACCTTCATTCTCCTGCAAAGAAATCAGCATCGCCAAACACCTCTTGACTCCATAAGCTCTTCTCAGGTTTCTCCCGATCTTACGGTCCGAGGACTCAGATGCACGAATGTCACTGCCAAAATAAGTGAATGTCTCTACAAGTTCAACACTTTCACCACATACAGACACACTTCTGATGGTCGAGTCCAAGAAGTGTTTAAAAACGTTGGATCTTAGTCTCGTCATCCCTTTGGTACTAGGTCTCTTCGGAGGATCTTTGGGTACCGCTGGAATGACTT
>OMMV01188597.1:0-22564 GCA_900302635.1 Chatrabus melanurus | reverse complement strand
TTACCATTTTGCTGTTTTTACCCCCATAACTCCATAACATTCAGTCACAGATAGTCCAAACTATACCTTTTTAGAATCGTTATGATCAGGCGAATAATATGGTATATGTTTCAATATGATTGAAGGATTTTACATTTGTCCGGATGCCATCTTGGAAAATATGGTGGCCATCTTGGATTTTTGAATGGCTAACGGGGTTTTCTGAAAGAGTCAATTCTGGACATTGTTCATGCCAAATTTGGTGCTTGCGTCACAAAGTGAACGATTCGGCCAAAAAAAATGCACTTAGCTGCCCCACTATCAGGACAGTGGTAGCTCCAGAGGTGTGTTTTTTTTTTTTTGGTTCATGGTGGGATTAGATGGGGGACATGATTAGTTTGGAGTAAAAATACAAATATTCCTTTTAAAGTATATTTCAGGTGTGTACTACATGCATGTTGTCACAAAACGGAGAACTAAAAATAGCAATTGTTGTTTAAAAATCGTAGTAATTACACTTCAGACGGATTGTCAATGCAAATGCGGCCCCAACCAGTCGCACCGTAGAGCCGCCCATGCTTCAGGACAGCAGTGATGAATCATAGAAACGATAACGATTAATTCCATTGAATCACCGGATGTGAATGAATGCATTTTGGCGACTGTGCGTGTGACATCTGTCTGCCACTCTTTAAAGCATGCGTGCATGGAGCTTATAATTGTGCGACTGTAATGCTATCCTGTAATATGATCGCTGTCTGTTCTGCTCCGACTAGCCTGTTAGCAGGTTGTGTGACTGTAACACTGGTGTCCTGTAGCTAAGGTGCTTTTTTTCCCCCCTGCAATACATGCAGGACTTCAATGTTTTGTCCTCCTCTGAATGGTACAAAGTCACTCTGCAGTTTGGTTTCCACAACATTTCTGACTGGAATCAGCAGCAACTTTAAAGCTACAGTGTGTAGGATTTAGGGGTGTATATTAGCAGATGTGGAATATAGCATTCATAACTATCTTTCTATTCATTAGTATATAAATTACCTGCAACAATGAATCGATGCGTTTTTATAAGCTTTGAATGAGCCCTGCATATCTACATGGGAGCGGGCCCCGTCATGGAGGCCGCCATTTTGATACAGTTGCCCAAAAGGGATATACTTACTCTGCCTTTTGAGACCCACGTCTCAAAATCCAGCATGAAATGACGCAACAGCATGTGTGCAAAGTGTTTTTTGTTTTTGTCAATTGTCTATCCTGCTAACATGTCACTTTAAATTCATGTGCAATATCACCACTCAACCGCATAATATCCTGCCTTAATTCCTGAAAATGGTACACTTTTGTATAGTTTGTTCAAATTGTGGTTCTTGTTTATATTGTGTTCTTAGTTTGATTTTTAAATGCACCAAAGGGAGATGCACTCCAATTTCGTTGTATTAAATACAATGACAATAAAGGCTATTCTATTCTATTCTATTCTATTCTATTCTAGGCCTGAGTCATAGGCTTTCTTGTAGTCAATCCAGGCCGTGCTCAAGTTGGTCTGCCTGGTCTTAGAATCCTGGTGTGTCGCTCTGTAAACCAGTAGCTGGTGCTTTGACCCTATGGTATTGTTTTAAATGGCCTTCTGAGCAGCACTCATGTGTTGACTCATGCGCCTACTCAACTTGGCTGCTATATGTCTAAGAAGAGGGAGAGAGAGAGCTCATTACACACAGACACACACTTTACTCACTTACTGGGCACGAGTAGTTTAATTTGCATATTAGTCATGATAATGATCACATGTGCTCAGTGGTCTGTTATTTCAGGTCATTGTTACTTATAATATTGGTTTTGACGCACAGACCAGCAGTCAGATGGGATGCACATCTCTGCGTGTGTGTTCCAGTTATAGGTGAATCAATAAAATATGGGAAAAACATAATTAAAATGTATTTTAAAAAACAGTTGGGATATTTACAAAGGTCAGAAAATTGGGGACTGTCTCAGTATAACAATCAGCTGCACATAATTGAACAGCAAAACGGCACGGCTGTGCGCGCAGCACATCGTGGCTTCATGCAGCTTTTTAATTTGACTTCAAAAGACAATTACACAATTAAAATGACTTTAGAGGTCCACGTTCCTTCAGAAAGCCACCGTGTCTGTAACGTTTAGTTAGAAATTTAGAGAGCTTACCCCATTAGTCTGCTTCTGAAATCAAAGCTGATGTGATGTGGCGAATCGCGCAGCTGGTACGGTGACAGCGACCAATTAAAAATACGCATCAAACAAATCCCGAAAGGCTCCAAAGCTCCTGTCACGGGACACACATGCATTGAACATAAAGTTGGAAAAAAAAAGTCTGATTTTTAACAGTAGGAATCACAAACTCACCACAAAGTTGAAAAGGAAAAACGCACACAGAATTTGACAACACATCTTTCCGCCGACATTGCAGGTGACTCATTATGACTGAATAATTAAACCCTGCGCAAACAAATATTTTGGGAGAATATGGGAATCACCCCGTCCTTCCATCTGCCCATCAGCCTATGAGTATTGTAAGCACAACTATTCCTAAACCGCTCGGTTGCTTTCAATAAAACTTAAAACAGTGGTTGCACACCTTATGAAGAAGTGCAAGAAAAACAATAATTCTGGTCCAACATCTTAAAGGGGAGATAATTGGAATGTTGTGCTTATTTGATGCATCATATGATACTGACTTCATAAGTGCAACTCCTCCTAATCTGTTTGGATATTAACAAAACTTCACATGATGGGAGCACACCATATGATGAAGTAAGTATATTAAGAAAAGTAATTCTGGTCCAACATCTTCAATAGGAGAGAAGCAGCCATCCTGCTCTGTGTACACCTGATCCCGTCAGCTCTCCAAAGTGACGCAGAGTAGGTCCTGATCAGTACTTGGATGGGAGACCTCTTAGGAACACCAGGGGCTGTGTGTGTTTCTCCAAAATTGGAGTTGTGTCAGAAGGGCATCCGACATAAAACCTGTGACAAATCCCAATGCAGTTCTGTGCTTGATCTGCTGTGGCGCACCTGAGAGCAGCCAAAAGGCCAATAACATCTACAATAGGAGAGAACTGGAATTTTGTGTTTAATTGATGCAACACATGATATTGACAATGTAAGTGCAACTCCTCCTAAACCGCTTTAAAGCCGTATCTTACGGAGCGGCAAATGCTGACGAACGTTACAATTTTTGGGTTTCGTCAGGGTTCGTAAAAGGTTGCAGAACAGTTCTCAAACAGTTTTTAGGGTCACAAACAGTTTTTGTTGTCGCACAGAAATTTTAAACATGTCCAAAATTTCTTTGTGAATGTATTTTTCTGCAAACACTTGTAAGCATCTCCAAACGGTTGTAAAACATGTCGCTAAAGTTATTTTTGGCTCGCCACGTAGTGAACACAAGCAAAGGCTGCAGCAGCAGCCAGACAAAGTGATTCTTACCTCAAGGGCTTCTGAATCACTTTGCATTTGCACTTTGCATTTTTCTGCCTAGCATGCTTCTGCATGCTAGGCAGAAAAATGCCGCTCATGACAGAGGTGAGCCCTGATTTTCGCCAATGTTTGTCAGAAAAGTGACTAATCCAAAAATCATTATGTTCTTCTGCATTCTCTGCTCCATGAGATACTATCTTTTTGGATTTCAATAAAGCTTCAAACAGTGATAGCACATCATATGAAGATGTGCATGAACAAAAATAATTCCGGTCCAACATTGTTAATAGGAGAGAATTGCAATTTTGTTTAATTGATGCAACACATGATATTGACAATGTAAGCGCAACTCCTCCGAAACCACTTTATGGATTTCAATAAAACTTCAAACAGTGGTAGCACACCATATGAAGATGTGCATATTGTTGTTTGTCTTTCGGCTGCTCTGGGTTGCCATAGCAGATCACGTAGAGATCTGCATTATGATTACAAGCCAGATGCAACTCCAGGTTTACATGGAGAAACACACACAGCCCCTGGTGTTCCTAAGTGGTCTCCCAGCCAAGCACTGAGCAGGACCTACTCTGCTTAACTTCTGAGATCTGGCGGGATCAGGTGTACACAGAGCAGGAAGGCTGCAGCATATGAAGATTTTGTTTAATTTTGTTTAATTGATGCAACACATAATATTGACAATGTAAGTGCAACTCCTCCTAAACCACTTTATGGATTTCAATAAAACTTCAAACAGTGGTAGCACACCATATGAATATGTGCATGAACAAAAATAATTCTAGTCTGACATCTTCAAGGGGAGATAATTGGATTTTTTTTTAACTGATACATGCTATTGACCTCACAAGCACAGCTTCTGATATGTTTGGTGGATTGAAATGCAACTCCACACAATGGTAGCACACCATATAAAGATGTGCATAAAAGAAAATAATTCATGTCATAGGGAGATAATTGGACTTTTGTTCTTTTTAAAAAAAGACATCATATTTGTCAGTTACACATACAGAGGTTGTTCAGTTCATTAATTCAGGTAGTTAATCACAAAAAATGTACTACCACTGATATATAATACATGCATTTATGCATGGTAGAGTGGGGGGTATCATTTTGAGATATGTCGATCTGTAGTCTTGCTTCATTTCTGAGTAACACAACAGTGGAAACATGCACCCCTTGGTGAAGGTAGAAAGAAACTCCTGGTATCTTTTTTTAACAGTTCTGCATTATTGATGCTTTGGCGTCTCGCACAGTTATGAAAAAAGACGTCATGTTCCGTCTTAGCTTAATGATGTCTTTCTCTCACCAAGTTTCTTGAAAATTGGCTCTTTTGTTTTTAAGTAATCCCACTAACAAACCAACAAAACAACAAACAGACGTGGGTGAAAACATAACCTCCTTGGCGGAGGTAAAGATGAATAAATATACTGGTGAAAAAGACTCTGGAATTGCATTTTTAACACATAACAACATAAAATCTATCTGTGCCTCTACTGAATCAAATGAAAGCACTAAATCAATTTAAATGTTCGTTCCTGAAAGACGTTTGGGCAGACAGCTGCTACTCAAGAAACTTTTGGGAGTTGAATTGTATTTATTCAGAGAGGCATCATAATAATAAACTTTCAAACTTTTTCAAAGGGCAACTACAACTCACACGGACTTACATTCATAGTTGTTAAAAAGTTGATTTTTTATTACAGTTAAGCTAAGAGTCACTGTTATCTTATGTCTGTGTTTGTCTGCTATCAGAATAACATTTTTTTTATTATTTAAAAATTATTGTCATTTGAAACGTTAGTTTCTTTGTTCCACTACTCCATCGAGGTGTTTGGGGCAATTTGTCTGTTTGTTTCGCTACTCCTCCCAGGTTCTTTGGCCAATTTATACAGAACTTGATATGTGGATGACAGTCAACTCCAGAGTTGCCCTTAAAGGGATTGTTTTGGCAAAGGTCAAGGTCATTGGGGTCAAAGGTCAAATTATCATTTTTCACTACATTGCCCACCAAACATGGCACACATATAGAGTTGGGTTCTGAAATTGCCCCAGGTGACATCAGATTTACCAAAGGTCAGTCACTGGGGTCAAAGTCATTTAGGGTCAAACATCAAAATTGATGTTTTTCACTCTGATTTGCACCATACTTGGCACACATATGGAGGTGGGTTCTGGAATTGCCCAGGCGAGGTCAATCCTTAGGGTCAATGTCACATAATGTGCCACTCCTTAATGAACTCTGGAGGTTAAAAGATGAGGCATTGTGTCACGTTACATTGATTCTATCTCTTAACTAGATCAAAAGTGGTCAAACGGCACAGTGACATCACACCCATATTTCTAAGTGTCAGACATGTACAGAAAATGTTACATGGGCTTTTAAATAGTCTAGTTCATTCACAATAAAATATATTGAACTCATTAAACAAATGCTGTTTTGCTACAAATGAGGATGGGCCGGATATATGACCTTGACCCCTGACTTCGATTGTTGTCCAATCACATCCCAAATCAAATTCCTTCCTTCTTTCAATTGATAGGCCCAATGTCCCTGCCAAGTTTGATCAAAATTGGATTAGGCATTCTTAAGATATCTTCTTAACATGCACAGAGACCAAGGCAATCACAACGGCGTGCATCTCCAGCAGCATTGCTAATTAACTCATCAAGTTTAGCAAATGTTGTAGATAAAGATCAAATGATCACATATGAAGAAGAACAAGATTGAATGGCCATTGATTTGAATAGCACTCACTTCAACCTCTCCACACACTGGAATCCTGCAGATTCACTTGTTCTATAAAAAAAGAGAAGTATGCCTCCTTTCCAGGTTTATCTAAATTTATTCTAAATTCAAGCAAAAATAACTTGTTGATGATGGCTCCCAGTTCTTCTGTTGTTGTGAATCATTTGCTCATCTTTCAGGGTCTGATGGAAATCTGTAGAATGAAGTGTAGACCTTTTGTCCATGCGAATTGGTGCAGAGATATGCTGACCATGAAACCACCATGTTTTCTTTGAGACAGAAGGTTCAAAAGGATACATCATTGAATAATGGGATTAAAGGTTTGCTTGTCACAGCTTTCTCGCCAACCAACATGGTGGCTCATGTGATCTAACAATGTAAACTGCACACGATTGAAAAAAAAAATCCAATCCAATGTGTTTTTGGTCATCAACCGTGCCATTAGACCATAATAAATCATCATCTGCTATCGATTGTACAAGTCCATGGAGTGATATTGTGACTCAGGGGTGTTGTTTGTCTAGCAGTTGTGGGGGGAATCTTTTAATTTCTGAAATTGCCAGGTTTGGGTTTTTAGTGGCCCAATTTTTTCACATGTATTTAATGTTTAATAATGCTGTTGATGGTTGTGTAGGTGATGGAGAATACTTCAAAAGACAACACAAAAAGATTTACAACAAGAACAAGCTGGCACAGATTAATACACTGACTTGTTTTTAATGGCACACCCTGCCAATAGAGGGTGTAGAACGGGCTTGAATCTTCTCATCTGGGGAACTTGTAAAGCTAGAAATAACACCTCAATGCAGAGCTGCTAATGGCAGCAAAGAGGGAAGCCCACAGTGAGCACAGATGTTTTAAGTGGGTAAGCTTTATTTAGCAATACAGAAAAAGGAAACAAAGACGTACATCAGTTCTGCTGAGATACACCAACTTGGTGGGCTAATGGTAGTAAGAGCATTACTGAGAGAACTCTGAAAAAGCAAACCCTGTGGGTACTACACACACACACACACATACACACACACACACACACACACACACACACACACACACACACAAACAACAACTAAAACCATGAATCACTACAGCTGCAGCTATGAAAAAGTTTTTGCTTGTTTTAAAGGATTTTTTGACACTTCCACAGCACAGGGGGGAATCCGGCTTTGAATAACAGTTTATCCGCTGACCCATTTTCAAACCGTCCAATGAAATCAGTCTTGAAAGAATTCCAATGCAAAATAACTGAAAGTTTGATACAGTGTGTAACATCCCAGAAGCTGTGCACACTTGATACGACTCCATAATTTGGGGGACAGCAACAAACATTTTTTAAATTGTCTGTCACAGTACTATAGTGTCACAAGCAAATAATCAATATGGTCTCAAACTGCAGATGTTCAGATTTAATTCAAGGGTCTTTAAATTAAAATTGGATCAAAAGGTTAGGTATTATTATTATTACTATGAAATTCAAAAACAGTGTAATTGCTATTATTAATATTTGCATGTGTTTCCTTCTTTGTAAGGTTCAAAAAGTAATGATAAAAGTTGAATAGCTGTGCCATGGCCAGTTTGGCTTTATTCATTTATTATTTAGTTTACAATCGATAAAAGGACTAGAGTTGATTAATGGGGTCAACATTGGCTTGTGGTAATCTATTAAAGTTAATAAGGATGAGCAATACTGCTGATTTTCTATATGAACCGATAACAAGTGATATTGAGGCCAATAATCCCAATATCAATATTTCAAAGTTTTTTTGTTTTTTGTGAGAAACAGAAATGTCTGAAAACTATCACATGCAGACAACAAATTGCCATTGTAATTTAAAATATTTGACTTTTTTTTCTTTATTTTTCAACAATAGTTATTGGGGGGAAAGTATTTAAAGTATAACAACATACAGCAGGTACCTCAGTGAGATAGGAGTTGGGCTACCAATATGTAGAATTGGGTTTGATTCCCAATCACCCTATCTGTCTGTGTCCTTGGGCAAGACACTTCACCTGCATTGTCCCAGTCCACCCAGCGGTAAATGGGTTCAAGCCTTGGCTGGGGAAGTAACCTGCAATAGGCTGGTGTCCCATTCAAGCAGAGTTATGGACTCTCATCCATTTCACGCTCCGGCTCCAACAGGCCTCAGGCCTTATATAGGACATACTTTACATTGTTGGGTTTGTTTATTTTGCTTAATTTGTTGTTGTTGTTGCTGTTCTGCATGAACTCGACATGCCAAAAAAAAAAGAGACTTTGTTACCAGTGGGGATGGATCAATGGTAAATATTTCAACTCTACCAAATTTAGCAACAGTAAAATAATATATTAAAAAATCACTCGTCCATATAAAATCTCTTGACAACTAAAAACAGTATTAGTGGACTCACAACTTGTTTTACTACCAGAGGTTGCCCCTAAAGCATTGTAAATGGTTCAAATTGAAATGTCCCTGACTATACACTCCACTTTCATTATTAGCACAGTTCTATTTTTTTTTTCCAAACAATAGCATGTTGATGTGTTTGCTCTTTATTCTCTTTCTTCTTGTTCTCACGATCTACCCTTTGAAAAAAGTCTTTCTTAGGGTAGACACCAACAAGTAATTTGTGGTGTTTGGTGACAATCCTGCCTAGAGTGGGGGAAGTTTGACAAAACTCAATCAACCAATGTAATGGGTCCTAATACAGAAGAATCAACTTTTTCCTTGTGCTGGTAACAGCGTTGGGCTTGGACAGCAAAAATGTAGATAAGTGGATGATTGAGTCAGTCCATCCCAGCCTGCCTGTGTCAACATCAACTCAAAAACAATCAATGCTATCACCTTGTAACTCACCAAATTAAAAGATTATATAATGAGATATAAGGAGGATAAACACGATTGCATCTGGTGAACTGTGATGCACCAGGTCGATCGAAACAGCAACTTTGTTTTGCCTATGTAATATCCCATAGATGTCTATGGATGTTGGATAAATTATTGGAAATTACAAACAGCTGTGGTTGAAACTCACATGTAGTTTGTCTGCCTCCTGAACACTGGATATGTCATGTGCGCGTCGCTGTGCTCCGCACAGCTAACAAGCTCACAACTATGGAGTTAAACATGAAATTTAGGATGAAATAAACAACAGAAAAGGAATGTAAAACTAGAATTAAATAATGGATAGAATTAGAGGTGCAATGGATCATAGTTAAACCGTGATCCTTTTGGACTGCTCCCCAACATTTCGGCGCACTTATGAAGCATTGATTAATTGTACAGTGTGCATAAAAGTGTGAAATACATATTTATTGTCATGGTGGTATATATATATATTTTTGCCGGGATATTCAATAATCACTTCTTTAATCATTTTTATGATAACATATGCAAGACTGAAACCCAGATTTACAACGTTTTGCATGCACAGACGGACTTTTAAGCATTACATTGTTGTAACTCAGTGAATGCGGTTAAGCTTATACTGCGCATTGTGCCGGATAGTGACTCCAGCTCAAAGCTGTCTGAGGACATTATATTCTAAATTGTCAATTCGTGGTGAGAAAATATACTTTTTTACCAAATGCATTTTAGCAAGCCCTACAAATAAATTTATTTTCATGATTTCACCAAGATAAATGTATGTACTGCTCCTGGTTTACATTGTACTTCTAACCCCATTTAGCGATGTGGACAGCTCCACATGGTGGCACATTTGTGATACATGCACTGTATAGCGAGTCTACCCTCTAGTTCTATCTCTATGGGTGCTAGGCACTAAGTTATAGGTGATGCTCAGCAACAGTTGCTCCATAAAGTATTGACACAAGAGGAATCACTTTTGAACCGACACATTTTGTTTTACTTGAAATTTCACATCTTACCTCTTCATGGGGTTGCAGACCTTTAATGGTCAGGTGGATCATGGAATACCTTTATTCACTTAAGCCCTGAGCACTCTTCCTGATTAGACACAGGGCAGTACTAACTGCCTGCCTTTGCTTGTGGTGTCTCTCCAACATGTAAAAGACTGAATTCCGCCTACTTTCTACTGACTGAATTAACTTATGGTCTGCCACATTTAGATGCTTTTCAATCCCTTGGAGCTTCTCTGTAGCTTTTGTGCTATCATGGAAAAAGGGAATGATGCCATTGCATTTTTGCACAAGCTGAACAATTTCAGGAATTACGGCATTTTAAACCGCCAAGTTTAAGGTGGGGGCAAAATGGGGATAATGTTTCCACCCAGTCCGCAGACACCATATTTGCACCATTGTCTGTAACAATGACTTCAAACAACACATTATGCATTCTGCATTATGCCTCATTTTATCTGTAATTCTTTGAACCTCTCCACTGATGTTATCAGCTGTGCATGATAACTATTGGCCTTTAAAACCATGTTTTGCATTTGGGAGTTATCAATGAAATGACAGGAAACTGTCAATTATGCTTTTGTGGATCGTGGCGTCCACTGCCTGTTGTAAGAACGACACTGCAAAGTTGACCTTGGTCTTGACACTCTTTGTACATGTTTCTAAGCTTTTAAAAAGCCTCGCCCTGTAACCTGTAAAGTGCAGTGACTGAATGGATAGATAGATCCATCCCCTCCAGTGTGTCAAAAGTTCAACTCAAAAGCAATAAATGTTATCATCTTGTAAGTTTCCAAATTAAAAGGCTATATAAAGAGGATACACTGATTAAAATTGTTAGCTTTGATGCACCAGATCAATCTAAAAAGCAGCTTTATTTTAAGAAAATAGGAGCAGGTGTGGTTCAAGTTACATGGAGCTTAAAAATTATCCTGCTCCTCAGTTTATTTAATTTCCAAAGCCTAGGTCTGGTGTCCACTAAGGCCACTTCTGCTTGTTTGCAGTTGTATGGGTCATCAAGTACTTGCGGCTTGGAGTATTGTAGTAGATTTGATAAAACCTTTGTCTTCTACACAACCATGTATCACATGTTTTTTTTTTTCTCGTCATAGTCATGAATATGGATTAGTGCATGTAGACATACAGTATTTCAGAAAAAAAAAGTGCACCACGGCACGATCTATAAACCAGGTCATTTTGTGTATGTCTGAAATTCTGTTTTGACTACTTCATTCCACATCTCTTTCTACTTCTGTTTTTAATCCTGACACCTGACTCTAACTACTCATTGCTCAGTGAGAGACAGACCGTTAACACAGAGAAATGTACTAAATCAGAGAAAAACACATTACAAAACTTAAATAACATGGCCATACCTCCACACGATCCTGCCTAAGTGTTGTATGAAATGAGCTGTGGAATGATTTTGTATGAATGTAGATGAAGCAGACACTTCTTCTTTCTCTCTCCGTCTCTCTCAACATATGTTTGGTTTTGATATTACATTTAGAGTGAATGAAAGTGTTTGTCGGTTTCTTTCGTTTCGAGAGCCTCGGTGTGGTGTTCACCAAGGCATCTTCTGCTTGTTTTATAATTGAAATTACAAAAAAAAGGAACACATTTAGAATATTTAAAAAGATTTTCTCAGTGCTTAATTCTCCAGTATGCTGGTAAAGTCATTTTACATCAGGATACAGTAGTCGTAATGCTACTTTTTTGAAAGGCTTCTCTCAGAGTCGGCTGCCGCCCTCCGGCGACAGAACTGGGCTTTTGTGTTTCTGAGCTCTCCTCTGATTGCCTCCGCTGTAACTCTTCATGTTCTTCAACATGACTGACGTTCAAATGTTTGACCACATTTGTATCATTGGCAGAATAATGTACAGTCTTCTAACACATGTCACATTTTGCTTCATTACTTTTAACAAGGCTGTAATAACTCCAAACTCGTCACTTTCTTCCTGCCATTTCCTCAAAACGCTGCCTGCCATGGCTGCTACTGTGGATGCTGTCACTGATGCTGCTTTTCAGTCCGTTGAGGAGGGAGAGAGTGGGTTAAAAAATGCAAGGAAAAGTAGTTCCTTAGTAGTAGTTTAATTTTATCATATTTTCACCATCACTTAAAAAACCAATCATTAAAATATACAATTACAAAAGTGCATCTTAATTAAAACAAATAAATCAATATTTAAATTGTGAAAGTTCATTTTTAAAGTAAGAAACCAGTATTGATATTTTGGTACTGTTAAATGGTATTTCACTGAAAAAATAAATAAATAAATAAAATTGGACAAACTTAAAACAAATTAATTTGTATTTGTAATTTGTTACACCTAAATGTATTAGTTTTTCTCAAAGTATATCTATAATTCGGCTGAAACTTTAAGTGACAATTAGAATGAGAGGAAAACTAATAAATTTTGGTATAACAAATTACAGTATTTTTTTTTTCTTTAAAATTGTCCAGGTTTCAGTTTTTCCAGTGTAGGATGAAAAA
Source organism: Chatrabus melanurus (assembly GCA_900302635.1). Classification (NCBI taxonomy): domain Eukaryota; kingdom Metazoa; phylum Chordata; class Actinopteri; order Batrachoidiformes; family Batrachoididae; genus Chatrabus; species Chatrabus melanurus. The sequence goes on along the minus strand of OMMV01188597.1, from coordinate 10,030 downwards.
AAAATTGCGAGACACAGTGTGAAAAACATTGTGCACAATTGATGTGTATAAATTAACTGTTTGGTATATTAAAAAAAAAACTTTTTGATGACATCAGGGATATTAAACAGCCTGCAGAATCATATATAAAAAGTATGGTGGAAGACTGAAAAAATTATTACTCTGGTGAAGAAAATCAATGCACAAAAGTTAACCAGATCTAGAACACCCTGCAGGAGGTTGGTCATAACACTAATAATAACTTTATATATAAAGCACTTTCAGGGAAATTCAAACTGCTGTAAAAATCAGAATCCAAAAACATTAGAACCGTAAAACAATACACAACATAGAAAGGCATATTTTATAATACGTTTAAAAAGAATTAAAACCATAAAACTACAAATGAGGACACCAGAACCATAAGTCACCATCCTCAGAGTTTATATGCCATAGAGAAAAGATAAGTATTGAGTCTGATCTTAAATATTTCAACAGAAGTTGCCTTGTGTGAACTGGCAAACTGTTCCACAAAGTTGGTGCATAAAACGAAAAGGCTATACCACCTGCCATCGTCTTCGTAATCTAAGGAAAACACCTCAAGCTGGCTTCCTGTGATCACAGGGTACATGTTGACACATAAGGCTTCAGCACCTCGGCCAAATAATAATAATGAACAGCCACTCAGGTGGCGTCCACACGAAGCTGCGCTTTGCCCTATATGCATATATATTTTTTATCGAATCGGCCTTCCATCCAGACGAAACCGCCGTTTTCGGATCCCGAAACCGCAAATTTTTTAAACTGAACTGAACAAATTTGAAAACGCCGCCCTTGCGGCTTCGTGATGACAAGCAATCCACACATTTTGTGAAGCGATGATGTCATCGCCTCACGTCTCTAACCTCAACCTAAAGACTTAACCACACTACGTCACTTCACAACAACATAAATACTTAAATACGGTACTTACTTAAATGCTGTGCCTCAAACGCATCCATTATATTGCCGTATTTCGACTGGCACGACTCCCAGTCAACATTCTCTTGTAGTTTAGACAATTTATAATCCAGCGTGACTCGAAGCAGAAGTTTATTCTCCACAAATGTTTGTAATGTTCCATATTGTTCAATAAAACTTAAAAAAAAATAAGTTACACGTCTTCACACTGTCTTCTTCTCTGTTTTTGGTGTATTTCCGTGGCAATGTTACAGCACCGCATACAGGCCTGGCATATAAACTACAGCGCTTCGAGTTTGTTTCAGTGGTTTCGTGTGTACACAGAAATTTCTTGAGACGATGCCATGTTTACGGAAATAAATTTAAAAACGACAAAGAAAATGATCGGATAGGGAAAGCTCTGTCTTTGTGTGGATATGACCTCAGTATCTTGTAGGTCAACAATAAAACCTTCAAATCTTCCCTCATGTGGACAGGTAACCAGTGATGAGATTGTAACACCGGGGTGAAATGATCAAATTTTGTAGTTCCAGTCAACACCCAAGGAGTCGCATTCTGAATCATTTGAAGACTCTTGGTACTTTTAAGTGGCAAGCCCCAAAACATAATAACGATAATAATCGATTCTGGATTAATTAATAGACTTCAGAAAAAAAACAGAGTTCATCAGAAGAGGTAAAACAATTGTAAAACCTCAACAGGATGCTCAATTGACCAAGAAAAACAAAGAAAAACACTTCCCGATAATGTGACTGCTGATATAAGCAAGGGGACAAATTCTACATTTTTTTTAGCTACTTTATCAGGTCATGTTCAGCCAAATGCTTCCAAACATTAAAGCTCACCTTCATTATTTATTTTCAACTCCATTATGTTGTGCAGCCTATTCTCACAAAATATTCAATTTAAAACGTATGAAAAAGTAACGCATTAAAACATTTGTACAAATATTCATATGTATTTTTGAACCAAATTCGTACATATCCCACATATTTGTCCACTGGGAGGCGATGATGACCACATTGACAACAAGATGGCGACTCATCTGAGCAAAAAAAAAAAGAAGAATGCGTTAAGTCATTTCTATTCTAATCGTAACCCAAACCTTAAGCAAAATGCAAACGGGAATTTCTGAACATTAAATGTGAAACATGCATTGTTAATGTGTGTGAAAATTTGAAGGAATATGCACAAAATATAGCGCTAAACATTTCTTATCATGTTATACGAAAATCGTCATGAGAATATGTTGCATTGTGATAGTCTGGGAGCATGCGCTGGTGTCACGCATCGCCACATCCATGACACCACAGAAACGCCTTGAGACCTAGGCAGATAACTGGTTCATCCCATCTCTCGAAAGTAACCATCTGTCTGCTGCAACCAGGCGAAGTGTGGGCGCCCCCTGGCGTTCTCCATTATATTGGCGTATTTCAACTGGCATGATTCACGACTCTACGTGCCAGAGAAACCCGCCACAAGGCCAAAATGTTGAAGCTGATGTTCCCTCACAATGCAAGTGGTACTCCTCATCTGAGGTTCCCTAATTAACCATTTGTTTGACACAAAGTCATTCCAGCGGTACCCAAGGATCCTCTGGTGAGCTAGTACCAAAGATATCCAGTTGTTGACTTTGGTCACTAGTTAACATCTAGGACTCACAACCATACAGCAAGGCAGGAGGAACCAGGGCCCTAAAGACTTGGCATGCTAACAGAAAGCAAAAATAACAAAAACTGTGTCAATGTCCAAAGAATTCTGGACCGCACAGTGACATTTATTTCAGTGTAACTTTAAACTCATGAAGTTTGCCCTTTAAATTGAAAAATGAATTTGCAAATAAACATTTAGCTATTAAAGGAATATCTGCTGTAAAAATCCAATTTGATGTCACACTTTGCATCATTATATTTAAGAAAAGGCTCCTATGTCAACAAAGTGATGAGCGGACCACATCTTTGCTTCTATTTGTGGCTGAAAACATCCTCAGCGAACAAAGATGCTCGTAGCAGTTAAAGGTCAAAAGCATTTGCTAAAAAGGAGCGTTCAGTGAAAAGCCGCTTTTCTAAACTGGATGACACCTTATTCATTTTGGCACAAGCCTTTGTGTAACGTCAAACACGACACGCACACGTTGATGCTGCGGCACCAAAAGAATTTCAGGTGTGCCCGTGGCAGCAGACTATCTGAATGATATAAAGTCCATATCAAGCCCTGAAGCACGTGCACAGCACATTCAATCTGCTTTGTAGAGGCAGTTAGGTGAACAATTCGCAGAATAATTCGATGCTTTATCAACACGGATTGAACAACAGAAATAGTCCTTGAGCTCTTTTATTCTTCCTTTTTCTTTTTGTTCACTATAAATCACGCTGCTGTTTCCTCTCTCACACTCCGTTTTGATGTGCGCGGAGACGCGTTGAGAGCAAACCAACAAGGCTGCAGCAGATAGGATATACCCTTGGTGTTTTCATGTGGGAGACGCAGTCAGCCCGACAGGCACCTGTGTGCTTGTCAGCCTCCTTTTGTGGCAGCCACCTAATTGGGAACAATTAGCCCAAAGGTTGTTTTACATGGCAGAACATGATAGACTTCAGTTATTCCATTGTTCCTGTTTTCTGAATGGCACTATCTGAATGAAGCTCTGATTGGAATTGTCTGTCATGCCGAGGTGCAGCGGCGTGTCGTCAAAAAGCCACTTCCTGCAAGCTCCCTGAGAGTAGGTGCTGAAGATGGGGAGGAGTTCACAGGCATCAAACGAAAAGGCACGCATCTCATGAACGGGCTGACATCGGGCGCTTCGTGGCTGATAAAAACGCTTCTATCAGTGTTTGTGTCGAGGAAATAAGAGGCTGCCATCCAAGAACAGTACGATATGATCTGTTGTGGCGATAATAAGTCATGATGGATTCTCGTAATGACTCCATTGGCTTTGCTGCCGTGCACACATCATCACCTTTTCCTTCCACGCTCATTTGCGAACATGCCCAGGCCAGCTCGGCCTGCTGGTTGCCAAATGGAGCTAACCCGTAGCCAGCCAGCGCTGAGCCTCCTGTCTCCTGTGGCTCTGGAGGGGAAGCCATCTTCTGAGGCCAAGGCAGCGTCTCCTCCACAGATCCGTCTCCTCTGTCATGCTGCAGGCACGCGTGTTTGCATGTACAAGCGTGAGTCCTGCATCCTCTGTGTGGACGTGCTGTCTCGGGCCTGTTAGAAAAAAATCAGACGCAATGCAGTCAGTTCACCTCAAAAATAGGATGTATTCGACTGGATCAAAATGGCACAAGCTATCTATGGGAAGCTCTTAGCTTAAATCTATTCCATATGGTATTAGGACTGTCAACAGGCACAATAGTCACCCACATGTTGTCACTTTAAAAATGTGCTAATATAATAGAATTAAAGCAAGTTGTTTCATTTAGCAGTCATAAAAACACAGTATAATTTTTAACCCATGAAGATGTCGGGTGTAAAGAGCCCTGTCTCTGTGTCAACATGTACAGGTAGGTTCATAAGTATTATATTTGGACAGTGACACAATTTTTGTAATTTTGGCTCTGTATGCCAACGCAATGAATTTGAAATGAAACAGTGAAGATGTACTTGTAGTGTGGACTGTTAGCTTTAACTCAAGGGGTTTAATAAAAATATTGCAATAGCTATTTAGGAATTACAGCCATATTTAGATGCAGTCCCTCCATTTTCAGAGCCCATAAATAACTGGATAAACTAAATAAAAGGATTTTTTTGTTAATGGAACTAAATCTCCACAGCCACTCCTCCATTAGCATCTAAATTTGGTCTGTTGCTTTAGGTGCAATCCAAGCAGCAGGACAAGTTGGCAATGTAACCAAATAAGTAATTTTATTATTATTTCAATCAGTGGCCGACAAATGTAATCAAAGATGTTGGTGCTTTACTGAATACAACACAAGTCCAAGGTTGTTTCTTTAATCAAATAATGACCAGAGGTTGGCCCACAGGCAGATTCTGTCCCAAATGTACAATTTAGTAAGGTGGAATAATATACAGATATCAGAAAGCAAAATCTAGTAAGGTCAAAGGAATGAGTACAAAACAGGGTCATAATTAACAGTACAGGTCTGCTTGAGTCCAAAGAATACAGAACACACACAGGTTTCAGTAATGGCTGAAAGCAGACGACAGGTTACAAGGTGTGCACAGATAACTCAACAACCTGGCAACACAAGCATGAAGTGGTGAGGTCATGATCACATGGGATGCAGAGCAGGTGATGATGAGGTGATTGATTAGATAAGCTCACATTAGCTTAACAGACTGACAAGATGAGCCACTGGGAAGACAATTTGGAACTTTGCCATAGATACACGTGCTGGGATTTGGTCCGGAATGGCAACCACATAGGCAGACCTGCGGTCTATCCTTAACTCCTGAAAGTAACAGTATCAGTCTGTCACAGCCAAGTGTGACATGGCCTTACCCTCACCCACCCTCTGAGAACCACGTCACATTAACAGCTGTAATGAAGAAGAAGAAGTACTACTACTACTACTACTACTACTACTAAGCCCTGAGGCCAATCAGACTGGTGTTTTTCCCTGGATACCACAGCTTGAAGCAGATGAGTCTATGATTCTGCCTGGATGGGATGCTAGATGATCGTACGCTACTTCCCCAGTTAAGGGTGGTACCCATTCACAGCTGGGTGGACTGGGACAATGTGGATGAAGTGTCTTGTAAAAGGATACAGAGGGGTAGCCTGAAGCAGGTCAAATCAGGTCTTAGAGCATACGCTGTTGCCATGCATCACCTTGTACCTGCTGCAGCCAGGTGAAATGTGGGGTTCCCCTTGGTCTTTTCCAGTTGCTTGGGTCCTCAACACTGAGGCCTGGATAATGGATCATGCCCAGAGAAGTGCTCCACATGGCCAAAATGTTGGAGCTGACATATCCTCATGACGCGAGTGAGACCTCTCACTTGAGTCTCCCTAATTAAGTTTGTTTGACACAATGTCATTCCAGTGGTACCTAAGGATTCTCCAAAGAAACCGAGTACCAAAGATATCTGCTCTTCACCTTAGGTCACTGGTTAGTTCCAAATCTCACAACAATACAGTGAGACAGGAAGCACCAGGACAGCTAAAGACTACCCATTCTCCTGCAAAGATATCAGCATTGCCAAACACCTCTGTCCAGTGACCTCATGACTCCATAAACACTTCCCAGGCATCTCTTGACCTCTAAGGCCAAGGAGCCACAGACATGAATGTCACTGGCAAGATAAGTGAATCTCTCTATACTTTTGACACTTCCACCGCACACAAATACATCTGCGATGGCAGAGTCAAGGGAGTCGCTGAAATTGAAAACCATTCCAGGTGTATGTTTCAGAACCCAGGCTGTATATATTGATAGTCCAACTCCTATCCCATAGTGACACCTGCTCTGCGCAGTAATGAAGACGTAATAAATATTACCGAAAATATTCTGATTGCTGTTGACGATCCAGGGTGTGTTAAAGAGGCAGTTCGACATTTTTCAACCTGGGATCTAATTGTAGAAGTTGTGGGAGTCATCTTTTCAGTTGTGACAAAAACTGGTGCAGAATAGATTTAGAATGCAAGTACCTTTGGTGATAAACATATGCATGTATGCATGTACCGGTATATATATATATAATATAAATAACCATTTTGTTAGTTTTCAACAACAACACATCCCACAAGTCTTACCTCTGGCATGTTGTGACAAAGACAGCTTTAGCTAAACGATTTGACAAGGCTGTCAGCCTCATAGCAGGAATGTGTTGTAAAACGTGTGGCTTCAGCTATCTGTTCTGCTAGATTTTTTTTTTTGTCTTTTGCAAGTCAGCACTTCAGCAACTTGGTGAGTGCTATCACTTCACTACTTTCATGCTCCTAAAGCCTCATGAGAGTTGTAGTCATTGTTGAATGCTAACAAACAAATCGTCACATTTTTTTTCCCAGCTAAAATGACAGTGTGTTCGCGTTTTACCAGCTGCTGCCTTATTTCTCTCATAACAGTGACAGAAAATGTCAGGAATTTGTTTCAGCTGCTCAGAAAACAGAAATATTGGACACTGAGATTGACACGTGAGTGGAACAGAGTAGTTAAGAAGGGTATCGTGTTTTTTTTTCAGCTGCCAAGGTTTCCACTGTTTTCATCAGTGAGTTGCTAAAGGTGTCTAAAACAGGGTTAATGAATGCGCAATCAGATTTAAAGGGGTCATATTGTTTGTTGTTTTCGCAAGCCAACTGAAGTTTGTACCCAAAAATTTCCCCGCAGACACTGCAGTGATGCATCTGATGTAAATAAAACTTACTTTCAAGTCTGTAAGAAACTAGGGGTGGGTGACATTTCATTATGCGGTAAATGTGTAACAGTTGCACAAAAAAAGGCTATTATATTCATGCCAGGTCTGGTCTGGTCTGGGAGCATGTGTTGAATCCACCATACTATGGAACCGGCTTGGGTCCTGGATGGCACTCACCCACGCAGACAACCAGTGCACCCCCATCTTTTGAAAGGAGCCAACTCTCTGTCATAACCAGATGATACATGGATGTCCCCTTGGCCTTTTCCGGTTGCTGGGGTCCTCAACACTGAGGTACCTGTGAGCTGGATCATACTGAGAGAAACACGCCACATGACCAAAAGGTTGTTGCTGATGTATCCTCACAATGCAGGTCATATGCCTCATCTGAGTCTCCCTAAGTATCCGTAAGTTTGACACAAAATGAATTCCAGCAGTTAAAAATTAAAGTTGCTCCAATTTTGGTTAAAAGTGACGCAAATTATTGGTTGAGCTAATAGGATTAATAAATGTAATAGTTTTGACTGTGTTGAATCATTTGTCTCCAAAGTATTGGTCAAACAAGGTCAATGCCCATTGGATACTATGACATATGATATATGTTACTGTAAGGTGATAACTAACCATAACAGATGGTGCAACTTATTCCTTGAAAAAAAAACCATATTAGTTCAACCAGTAATTTGCATCGCTTTTAGCCAAAATTGGAACAACTTCATCTTTTGACCCATGTACAAACAGAAATTGATCTTTGTCATCATTTTTGCTGTTTTTAACCCCATAACTCCATAACATTCAGTCATAGATAGTAAAAACTATACCTTTTTGGAATCTTTATGATCACACAAATAATATGGTATACTTTTCGATATGATTTGAGGATTTTTAAAATTTTGACCCCTGTGTAATCTTTCATTGACCCCTACCTGGCTATAGCTACCACCCTGTGATGCTTATCATACATTTTTGTGTAGGCCATGGTATACTGAGGCTGGCTTGTAAGTGTTGTTTTGCCACCTAAAGTGGTACCGAAAACCCATGGAATATTTGTCCACAGCCCAAAGCAATTCAGTTTACTACCAGAGAGGAGTAAAGAAAGTTGTAAAATAAACAAGAAAGTATACACATTTAAGAAGCTGAAATCAGATAATATGGATATAAATTTAAAAAAAAGATTAATTGATTGTCAAAATAGATGTTGATTAACTTAATAATCAAGTAATCATTGACGTGCTACTTGAATCCATCTTCCAAAATGACAATAGTATTGTTAGTATCAATATTTTTAGCTTGATCGAACCAGTGCCGTAAGAAACTACCAGTTAAACGTAAAGGGGCTTCTCACCACGACCACTCTCTCTCTTCAGAAAATGTGTGATATCTTTACACTAATGCCTTTTTTTTTTTTTTTTTTTTGCATGGGGTTGTGTTCATGTTGATTTGGCACAATTTTTATAACACATTCCCTTCCTGACGCAACTCTAGATGTACATGGAGAATGGGTGCAGGAAGCCTTGAAAAGGTGACGTTCAATTTTACAATGATGTCCACTAACTGCTTGTGCCAACATGCTGCCCCGAACTTACGTAACATAATGTATGTCAAAAGAAGTCATCGCTGAATTTTGCTTATAGCATGCAAGTTTCAATGTTACAGTGTTGCAGTCGTGGCACTTTGGGGAGGTTTAAGCTGGTATCTCATTGAGAGATGACTGGCGACTGTGATGACTGAATTTTTAGATAACTGCCAGACGAATTTGGCCAAGTTTTTGGCAACTTTGGGGTGACATATTTGCCACTTTTTGATGACCGTTTAATGAATTCGATGACCGCTGGCCATCTTGTTGAAGAATATTTGACAAATATTTGCTAAGTGGCCATATGTCTGTCGTCCTCAAGTAGTTAATTAGTCGCTAACGACTGGCAACCGCATTTCGACCATGATCAGATCTTGCAATAAATGAAGCAAACTGGACGACTGAAACAGACCAGAGCGCGTCTTGGTAGCAGTCTATTGAAGACTCCTTGGTGAGTAAAAGGAGTAGTTACAGAATAGTTAGAAACAAGTTAGCAAAAATAAACAGTCATTCATTCGCCACCAGGGTTTTGAACATTTTCAAAATCCGCAGGCGAATGAAATTGAGCAACTTATTAACAAATGGAGATACTGATTCCAACTGCTTAGAGAGTAATTTCAGACTACATTGAGACCAAGAGCCGAATTAGACGAATGCCCATTCGTCTCAGTCGCCAATCAGTTGTAAGTCCAGTGAGATACCGGCTTTATCCTGAAGTCCCAAACATGTTTAACTGTAAATGGCACATAAAAACAGATACTGGAAAATATGTTCCCTTTAAACTTGGTTCCTGCAGAGGACAAAGTGAGATGAAGACAAGACTGCTGTGGTGAGCTCTAACGGCAGCAGCCTAGAGAAAATGAAGAGGAAGAAACTTGGTTACAAAACACACACACACAGTTACAGGGTTGGTGATATTTCTCTCTGGGTTCATCACAACTGCTGACCCCTGTCACATAAGAACCCATTTGATTCATTGTTAATATATATATATATACATATAAACATTAGTTTGTGGTCTTCAGTGTTAAGACTGCTCGTTTTAAGGTGCAATTGTTTGTGTTCACCATGTCCAACTGCTGTTTTCGAGGTTTTCCCACCCTGACAAAAATAAAAACCTGGAGGAAGTTTTGAACCCAGGTCCTTTTGGAGATTTTTCTAGGAATGATGCATGGTTGCTGATGCGTAACTTTGCACCTACAT
>OMMV01188595.1:0-12325 GCA_900302635.1 Chatrabus melanurus | reverse complement strand
GATTGTGGCTCAGGATTTTGTGGGCAGTTTTTATTATAACAAACAGGATAACATTAATGCCCTGGCAGTGGCAATAAGCTTTAGTTTTGTATTTGCTTTGATTACATTGTTTAAGTTGAGATTTATACTAAATATTTTATTTAACCGCTACTGTATAAAAAATGCTGATGTTAAAAGTGTTTGCACAACAAATGTTATGGCACTTTCGTTCATATGGTAGTGCATTAAAATAAGTGTGCTATACACTACTTTTGAATTCATTATTTGATATTGCGTATAACATTGCGATTAATCGCGATTAAAACTTTTAATCGTTGCCCAGCTCTAATATATATATATATATATATACCGTATATATACACACACACACACACATGCACACAAAAGAAAAAGCTGTATCTTTGTGTAGATTCATGACTAAAACTGTGTGTACACACAAGGACAGAAAGTACATATGCATTCTTTTGTCACAGTTATGAAGTCGTGCTCACACATGTTCCTCTTTTATAAATCTCAATCAATGGGAAATTGTGCACAAGTGCACAATGCTGCTTTCCACTCCATCTTTAGCCATGCATGAATGGAGACACATCCATCAAATACTCATTTGCATATAAAAACATTATGTGAAAAACATTACTTATGCAGGATAAGTTATTGGACATGGCAATGAAAAAAAAACAGCAAAGCAGAATTCAGTTACACTGAATGTGACTGAAGATTTCCATCGGAGAGGTGGAAAAAAAAGAAAATACATTTAATTTGGTAGCCTGATATATATATATATATATATATATATATATATCAAATGTAAATTAGGGTGCAGGGTACAAATGACTTGGATTTAGTCACCTAATTACTCATACACATGTTTTGGGCATAACATGAAATAAACCAATCAGAGTATCAGCATCAGGCACATTGCTATCCAGAGGGCAAACTCAGAAGTGAGAGGTTTTCTGTCCAGGACCACAGGCGGTCCATGCAGCATCACATAAAGCCAAGCCAGTTCAGCTGGCATGCACATGCCTGAAAGATTGGCAGGATAAGGTCCTCAGGACATGCCACACGAGATGACTGCAACTCCTTTAACAGTAAGATAAAAACTGTTCACGCTGACTCAAACAAAAAATGCTTGCGTCATGCAGCTGGAGTGCTTCTGTCTGCTGCACTCTGATACAAACATGGAGTGAGTGAGTTTTTCTTTATCTGTTCATGTTGTGATTAGAGTTTGTAAAGTGCGTTTGTATCAAACCACACATCTTGAAGAAGAAGAAGAAGAAGAATCTTTATTTGTCATTGTACATACATATATACAACGAAATGTGTCCTCTGCATTTAACCCATCCTAATTACAGTTAGACACAATCCAACCACTAGGAGCAGTGATCTTGATGTATTACCAGCAGTCTATGTTTGACAACTGAATTTCCCTCATGTTCAGCTTGCTTTGTTGGTGCCATCCACTAGCCACCCAGAAGGAGAAGAAAAAAATAGCGTAAAAATATGATACAAACCAGAGTTATTTTCTATTACTTCTTGCTTTTATTTCATTGTCAATTTTGTTTTAAATAATAATTAAATAATTTAACCATTCATTGGCAATATTACAGATTTAACTATTTTTTAAATTCACTGCAAAAGCATTTTTAATTATGGTTATGTTTCTAGTTACTGTTAATTTATAAGCAATGTACATGGTTTTACACATAGCGACCCTGCACTGACTGTAGCCTTTAAACATGAAATTCATAATTTGCAGCATGCATGGCTGAAACGTCCAGCAGGTGCCAGTGTTCACCATGTCTTCCTTTTGATACAGACTCCGGAACAATGTTTTGAAACAGGTTTTGAAACTTTCCTGAACAGGGTTTTGAGGTGGCCATCACTAATTTGCAGTACAGACTATAAATTTTGGCACCATCCCCAGCCAGACATTCTATCCTTACTTTCCCGTTCTCTTGTATATTTCATCCCATATCTGGCCAATAGTGGGGTCATGTTTATTCCTGCGGTTGCTAGCTTAAACCTGACGCTGGGCTGAGGGTGGGCGCAGGTGGGCGGAGTGCACTGACGACCACACAACATGCAGTTTTTGGCAGGTGGCAGGCAAAGTACATGTAAGGTGAACCACAGCAGTTTCTAATTTTCCCTCATCTATCCAGCATCCATTAACCACCCAGCAGGTGGCAGACACATCTATGGGATATTACATAGGCAAAACAAGGTTGCTTTTGGGATTGATCTGATGCATCAAAGGTCACCACAAACTAATCCCTACATCCTCATTATCTGTTAATTTGTTGAGTTACAAGATGATAGCATTTATTGTTTTTGAGTTATTGTCTATACAAGCTGGCTGGGATGGATTAACCCACTCACTCATCTATAGTTTTGTTTTACAAGCCCTATGCTGTTTCCAGCCCAGGGAATAACTATCATGAATATAATACCCGATACAGATGAACTTGTCATGTACTTCTCACAAGCTTTGGTCTGGATTGTAGCTGTTTAAGCCCAATATTATTCTCTTGGTTCACATAAACACAGCACATAACTGATGGTAAATGTCAGCCTCTGAAAAGGATTTAAGGTTTTTCTGACTGTGCAATGTAAAGCAAAGACGCCAAGAATTCAAGGACAACATACATCTAATATGACATTGATGTCACGTTTTACCGCAGGAGCTCGGTGAGGTCAAAGCCGACATGCATATACTCCCACAACTTGTGGACATCTTGTGAACAAATACAACCAAATCTCCAAAGACACTGTGGATTTGTTTGTCTTGCACAAGATGAAAGCTGATGCTTTGATGAGACATGATGCGCTCGCACCTACTGGGATGTCCACCTACACATTCACACGTGCAAACGCACAAATACACTAACCCAAAACCTGCAGTGTGAACGTGTGATTGCATTCTTGCGGCGTCGCAATGAGCGGCAGAGGTGTCACCTGCTGGAGCATGTGGCCGTGTTCCTCAGTGCTGCTGACAGGAAAAGGAGGATTATGGGACAGCCGCGGTGACAGTGGTCTTTCAGACTGTAGCAGGTGCTGTCAGCTCACTGCGATTTCTCTTTCTCCCCTTTCATCTGTCTCTAACTCTTCTTCTAAGCTCCATGTTTGTGTTTTTCTCATCCTAACAATGATAACCAACATGCATCTTTAATCCACAAATATAAATACAACGGAAAAGAGGCATTTATACTGCTCAGACTGTTCTCATTTTTTCCCTTTTTCAATCTTACAGCATATAAATTTAGAAAGGATAAAAGGTAGAGAAGCACTCAAGTCACTATACACCTGTCACTATACAAAAGCTTCCTCAACATACCGGTAAATATTTAAAAAAAAAGAAAAAAAAGATCAAAGTTGCAGTTTGTCTGAAGCTGCACCAGCAGCTCCTGTATATGATATTACATATACAGGAGCTGGAGGACTATGCAAAAATCTTGTAAAATATTTCAAAAAGAAGCCCTACAACAAAGGTGATGCCAAATAATCAAATGGTGGCCACCAGACCTCGGCTTTGGAAATTAAACAAACTGACAGGCTTGTTTCAACTTCAAAACCACACATATGATCAGCAACAGTCATATAAAATCCTTTCCAATGGGTGGTGTGGACTTGTGACCATGTTATTTGAGTTTTAGAACATAATCGCTGGTAAACAATCAGAAAATAATGGTTTATTTCTCTGATTTAGTACATTTCTGTGCAGAAATGCTCTCTCTCTCTCTTACGGAACCCATTCACTGTGTACCTATCTCGACCATCTCCCTCGCTCTCTTTTACTTTTGTGAATAAATTCATACAAAATTCTTTCCACAGGGTTGTGTGGAGGTATGACCGTGTTATTTGAGTCTTAGAACATAACCACTGTGAGACAATGAGAAAGAAATGGTTTAGTACATTTCTGTGTGGAAACAGTCTGATGAGCGGCAATCTTGTGACCACAGCATCCTCTGTTCAATTCCCTGTCAGATAGGGAACTCGCTAAGGTGCCCTTGATCAAGATCCTTAATCCCCAAGTTGCTCTTGGTGTGTAGTTGGGCACCTTGCATCGCAACACATGGAAAAGTGCTATATTAATGCAGTCCATTTACCATTCAATTTACCTACAGCTAGGGGTGGGCGGTAAAAATGGTAGATGGTATAAGCGATATAAATTTGCCCAGTTGTAGGGATTTTGATTATACTGGCCAACCACGATAGCTGGTGGTGTAACTGCTCATAGTTGATCCGTACGGACCGCCCCCTACAGTTCAGCACATACGTGAACTGTGGATTAATTGCAAAGTTTACATAATAGTGTGATTTGGTGTCATGGGGACTTGTTTTTATAGTGATAACTGCGTGCTGCAGGCTCAATGCACTTCTGGGTCCAAACACAGAAAGAATCTGTCAGAAACATCAGGAGATGAGGATGAAGTGTCCGTCCTCTCTTCCTGTGCAGTCATGAGTCCACAAGAACCGAACGCCGCGCTTAAAACGCGAGTGCATGCGAGGTGCCTGAAAGTCCAGAGGTCCGGAAAATAACGAGCATTCACGACTTTTTCCAAGTGTCTGTTCGGTAGGAACGCTGATCTGAAGAATGTTTTGCACTATAGAATGATGTTTCTTTTTTTCCCTTTATTTTAACATTACGTTGTTATGGAGAAGGAAATCTACTGTTACACTGCTTGGAAGTTACTTGAAAGGTTTTGTATTTTTTTCGATAATTGCATTTTTTACACAATAAATGTTCTTAAACTAGCATTCTATACTGTCATTTCTTAACAGTTACCGTTCTGTGCTTCAAAGCATACCACAATATGAATTTTAGGCCATACCGTCCAGCCCTACCTACAGCCACACCTGCTCCTAATCCATCATCAAACCAACATCCACTAACCATCCAGCAGGTGGAAGACAAATCTAAAGGATTATTCATTCATTCATTTTCTAAACTTGTTTATTCCAGTTAAGGGTCATTGGGTGGTGTGCTGGAGTCTATTGCAACGGTCATTGGGCGAAAGGCAGGGTACACCGTGGACAGGCCGCAAACAGGGCTGAAACATATAGCCAAACAAAGTCATTCACTCTCTCAGTCACACATATGTGTGTGACTGAGAGAGTCACAGCTATTTAGTCTATTTAGAGTCACCAATTCACCTAACCTGCATGTCTTTGGAAGTGGGAGGAAGCTGGAGCATCTGGAGGGAACCCACGCAAACACAGGGAGAAACTGGAACCTGGGACCTTCTGGATGTGAGGCAACAGTGCCAACCACTAAGGCACCGTACTGCCCTCTAAGGGATATTACATAGCCAAAACAAAGTTGCTTTTTCAATGGATCTGCTGCATCAAAGGTCGCTACAAACTAATCAGTCCATCCTCATTATGTGCTCTTTTTAATTTGGTGAGCTACAAGATGATGGAATTTATTGTTTTTCAGTTATTGTCTACACAAGCTGGCTGGGAGGGACTAACGAACTTATCTACATTTTTGCTGTCCAAATCCTACACCTTTACCAATGCAGGGAAAGGGGCCTGTTATTATCTTTAATGAGGTTATAAAATATACATTTTCAGCAAGCTAATAAAGGTTAACAACTGTCTTAAAAACAGATATTAAAGGTTGTAGCCAAAAAAGAAAAGAAATAAGAAAGAAAAGAAAAAACCCTATAGAAACTGAGGTGAAGCATCTAAAACACACACACATCTGTGACATATCTCATGAAAACCTAAAATGTCATGTTAGGGCTATCTTTTTTTTTAATAACAGCAGTTTCTACTTGTACAGACAGAATTGTCAACTATGTGAAACACCAGTCATCATTATAATCCATTGTCCACAATATGACCCCTTTACAATACTACTTTCTATGAATGGAATAATATTTTACAGAAAATGTGTACACTTCACATATTGTACTTTTCTGATGTACTAATTAAGAAAAAAACATCTAAAACAAAATGTATCCAGGAACTGTGAGCTTATGACTTTTGCACACTACTTTACACACATACACAAATAAACACACACACACACATATATATATATCTGTCAATCTGCTTTATTTTCCAGAAAGGATTAGTCTATGTATTAACAAGTACTTAATTACCCTCACCCACTTTCCATTCAGAGTCTATTAATATTTAATGGCACATAATGAAATGGCATTCAAGAAAATTTAGCCGCCTGGTAAAACAATTACTAAATCTAAGATGCAATCACAGCATGAGACTTTTTAATACAAGAATAATTAAAACTTTGCAAAATCATTATCAACAATAACAGCCTTTCATAATACAGGGATTTAGAAAATGGCGTAAGTAAACTTCTTATAAATTCAGTTACTAATTACATTCCATAAACACAGGATAAACACAAACAAATATTAAAATGAAGTGCATGATAAACATATAATTTATATACTCAAACTGTGTAATGATTAACAAAGGAGGTGTTGTTCTGCATTTTTAGTGTAAACCACCAATCAGTGGGTTTTCTTGTGAAAGCCAGGGAAAAAAAGACATCAGAGGTTCTTGTTCCTGATATTCAGCTGCATGATCACATGCATTGACCTGGACAGGTATCGACCCAACCAGGAATGAAGAGGAAGAAAATCAATAACTTTTACATGAACACACAACAAGCACTTTTTGTGTTTGTGTGTGCAGGATGAAGGCTAAATGGTATAACTACACAACAGTAAAACAAATGCAGACACGCAAAGGCACGCTTATTTCATTTCTCTGTATTGTAATTTCTCTGGTGATAAATTAGAACTCTCCAAATTCACCTCTCGTCTCCCTTCTGTCTTCCTCTCATCTTAATAAATTGATAGCCGTGCAACACAGTGACAAGATTAGGCCAGCTGGCCAATGCCAAACCAGACTGGATGGAGACACAGACAAACAGACGCCAGCGTAGATGTCAATCTACAAGCCAATGAGCCGCCATGAGAGAAACAGGTCAACCCAAAACCATTCATCGTATCATCAATTGACTTAAAGTCTAGATACAGATAAACAGCTGACATATTCTCAAATGTCAGACATTTCAATCAGTGCATTTAGCAGGAATTCTAACGTATCCATGTTAATGTATATGTTCGTAACCCTATTTCAGAACACCTGCTTCAGGAGCATTTTGAAGAAAAATTTGGCCATAAATTCTTGTGATATTCAGTGGTCTCTTAATATTATCATAACATCCTTATACTGCTGTCATACCAAAGATTTTACTCTTGTAATATGAACTGAAGCATCATTGTTTGAGAATTGTGTTGAAAAATTCTGCACGAAAACAAGAACTTATCACACATTTACGGCACTATCTTGACTGTGGACACTTCTGCAGTGGGCGCAAATCTATTTGGAACATGTTCAAGTCCGCATAGTGCAAAGGGTTGGATTTACCGTGTTTATTAGGTATGAGTGTGTTGGAGTCCGAATGCAATATTACCCAGTCAGAGTGGCACCTTTCCTTTTTTTAACCAGAGTGCATCAAGTGAACAGCGCTGTGATATTGCAACAGTGGGTGCAAGTGAAAGGTTTTCTGGCAAGTTCGTGGATTCGCGTCAACCTGTCAGAGTGCACAGCGGCCACCGAAGCTCCCTGAGGTGAAACCTGCAGTAAGGTGAGGTTTTGTAGTTTCCATGAGTGTTTACTGTTATACTGCTGAATGCTTGTTTTCAGTACACTTCTGTCGAGTATTTTACCGCATATAAGATGTTTTTTTGTTTCATCATGAACAACATTTGCAACCTCACCTCACAGACGTTGATGCCAAATGCAACAGCTTTGAAGATGGCTGTATTTTAATGCTGTCATATTATGTATTATCATGCGTTACCTGAACGAGTAGATTTGTGCATGTGTAACAGGGAGAGCATCAAATACGTGAGCATTTTTTTTGTCCCTCTTCCTGCAGTGAAGCATTGTGGGAATGAATGCTTGAATTGCCTTGTTCCACCATTTTCCTGTACATTTTAGAGAGCTGCTTTTTGTTTTAACAGCTACAAAATATGAGCTAATCGCTGTCTAATTTAAGACAACTTCCCATCCATTTTAAGTTAATACTGCCTTCTGTTTTTTTAAAAAACATCTTTAATTTGGATGATGACGAGCAGGAATTTAAATTTGTGGTGAAAGCGTGTACAGCCATCATCACGTCACATCAAAAGCATTAAAGTTACAGTAATCGGGAAAGAGCTTCAGTGAGTCAGTGAGTGAAATGTGTAAAAATAAGCCTCCTTGGTGCAACAATTTGGTGGATCAACGTTTGACTTGACTAATTCCTTCTCTATTAGTAAGTATAAACTTGTCAAGTGTGTTATGTGAATGTCGTTTCCCTCAGATTGGCGCATCATACTTAATTTTGTATACGAATTTTATTATTGTGTGTGTGTGTGCGTTTGTGTGTGGGGTGGCAGTTTGGGTGTCCGTAAATGTTCAAGTAGGATTAGAGCCTCTCTTTATGAGACGTGCACAAAAAGCTCTGACCCCCACTGCTGAGAGCTTACAGCCACATTCGTCACTATAGTCACATAAAGTCTGTCGTCTCTCTGGTTTGTCATTTTGGGAAACTGGATTATGTCGCATCTGAATCAGAATTGTCACATCTGAATATGTCACATCTGAATATGTCAATTCTGAATTTGTCATGTGAACAAGGCCTAGGCTCAGATATATACACAGTTATACTTTACTTCTGAGACCCCGGGCGATTCCGTGGTGTCGTGGATGCGGCAAAGCGCAGCATCAGCGCATGCTCCCAGACTTGACTTGTACAAACTGAAATTTACCTTTGTCACAATTTTTGCTGTTTTTACCCCATAACATTCAGTTACAGATAGATAGAATCTTTATGATCAGGCAAATAATATGGTATATGTTTCAATATGATTGGAGGATTTTTAAATTTTGACCCCTGTGTAATCCTTCATTGACCTCTCATGGTCCTCACAGGTCAAATCCAACTTGCCTTCACATCTGAATTTAAACCTTATGGTATGTACTAACTGTGGTAGAAATTTCATGCTTGAATCATAAAAATGCACAATTGTTATAATTATCCACTGTTCCACTGTACTGGACTGAGCGGTTTCATCAACATCGGTGTGTTAAGGCCTTTTTTTTTGTAAATTCTTCAAAATGTAAAAAATAAAAAAACACCAAGTTTCCTGGATTCTTCCCCTTGATGAGACTGACCATTATACCAAGTTTCAACTTTTGTAGGAAACTAAAAGCTCATCATGGGGGGTCATGATCACATGCGCCCTTTTGTTGGAGGTACAGTAAATATACCCTGTAGCCACACACTCAGTGTGTACTAACGTGTACTAACATTGGTTAGTAACCCACTACCCAACCGTTACCATAGTACATACTAGAAGTAAGCAAGTGAGTAGTAGGGACACAGTTTGGATGGATACTGAGGGTCAAAGTTAAACTGTCACTCATTATTCTACACCCATCTCAGTTCATACATGCCACCAACCGCCAGTTCCCCCCATCCGTTTTGCAACACTTTTATCAGAGGAAGGTCTTGCAGAAGTCAGCCAAGCAGATTTGGACTTGCAGGAACTGATGTGAGGTTGTAACCATATTTGTGGTTGTACAGGAAAAATTTGTGGTTGTATAGCGGTTAGTGTGACCGCTTTCAGTGCGGAAGGTTCCCGGTTCGAACCCCACCCCTGCCCATTCTCCATGTAAAGTGGAGTTGCGTCAGGAAGGGCATCCGGCGTAAAACTTGTGCCAAATCTACATGCAGTTCCATGTGGGATCTGCTGTGGCGACCTGGAGTTTCAATTGGGAGAAGCTGAAAGTAGATTATTTTTATTGCAAAAAGATAAATAAATACAATTAAATCTTGGATTACAAGTTTGCAGTCATCATTGTATTTGTGTAAATATCAATGTACAGATTTGTGAATCTTTTTCTCGCAGGTGTGTGAATATTTTCTACCATTGAAAATTACAAAGTACAACTTCATATTTTTTTCTACAAGCTCTCAAGTGTTTGTTTTTTCTGTGACTTCAAATTAAATTTTTGTGTTTGTGGATATTTAATATAAATAAAAATGTAAACATACAAGTTCAGATTTTCACATCAAGTGTACAAACTCATTTTGCAACATATTTACCTTCATAGTAGTCGATCACTCAGTGACCATTCGACTACTGCTGAGGATTCGGATACCCCACAGATTGTAACGTACTACTTTTTGCCTACTATACAGTAAGGTAGTATGCGTATTCGTATGGAGCTATAGTGTATAGTATATACGGCACTTAAAGAGAGAGTACCAGGAGAAAATTTCTTTGTCTTGGCTGTTCTCCAGTTGCACTGATGTGTTAACATGAATGCATTTGCATTTCCAAGCAATCAATTATTGAACAACATCAATTAGTCGAATTGATGTTTTATCCCGGATGCCGTAACTACATCAGTTGGACAATAGTGGGTGAGGGAGGATGAACGGCAGCTGACAGAGACAACGATCTCTGGCAAGAATGAGTCACCAGGAAAATGACATTCATATTAGATCCCATTAATATCTTTATATAGTCATGTGTAATGAATTCCCCTCGTTTTCAGTGCTCATCCATTCACATATTTTGTGCTGCACAGCCATGACAAGAAAATGGAAGGTGCTAATGACTATCACACTTCCAATCTCCAATTAGCTGAAGATAAAAGCTGGTTAATTACGTTTTAGAATGTTCTTTTCACTCGGAAGCTCTTGAGACTGAGATATGTGCTGTGTGCTGCACTGAGAGGATGCATATGTCGGCTCAGAGTTCACTGCATCACACACAAAAACACCTCTATTGTACTAATACACGTTTATTGTTGTTCAAAGTGGCTGTGTGACAGCTATGCATGGAGCGTTGCAAATACGTCCTGAGCCACCTATTTTCTCACGACTGCCTTTAGTGGGTGCTTTAAACAGCAGATGCTGGCTTTGAAAGACTGCTTCTGACAGAATTTCACCTGATAATCACAAATATACGGCTTTGCATTACAGCGCTTATACAACAGCTGTTCATATCCATGTTTGTCTGAGATTAAAGAAAGACAAATGGAGGAAACATTAGGTCTCCACACTCCAACGGTGGTGGAAAGTGATGAATACATTTTGATGATTGATGTTGTGCATTTGTGTACACTCAGTGTATGCACGTGTGAGTGTATGAAGGATAGAAAGCGAGTAATACGACCCATCTTTTAGTCTGGACTCTGACACTGCTGACAGAGTGCAGGTTTGCAGTGAAAAGTTACTGAGGAATCCCACAGGGATCCTATTAGGGACACATCATGTTTGTGCTGAGGTTGCCTTGCAGAAATAATACATACAATGGTTACACCAAAATGGAGTGATGACGTCACATGCAAATCCTCTATGAGGATGACAAGATACAAAAAAGGGAGGTTACCTTATGCTAACGTAATATCAATCTGGTGGTGGTAAAATAAACTGCAGAGGGAAGAAGAGTTGGAAATAAAATGGTATTTTTGTAAGAATACACACACAAGTGCTGATAGTGTATTTATTACACCAACATGATATTGGCAGATGGAAGAGTTGGAAGTTGCTGTAATGATGGAAGTAAAGAAAAACTGGTAAGGGACAGTCTATTTTTCATGATAATATTCTATAAATCTGTGAATATCCACGAGTGTGTTTGATCAGTCGTGTTCCTGTTTTCATATTGCGAGCATATGTATGCTAGCAACATGTTCACTCAGTGGAATTAAAGAATGAAACCTAAATTCAACAGTGACACAACCTGTTCTGTGACTGTCACCAATCACGCGTTGGGAAAGGGATCCCAATTTTAAAAAATTAATCAAAAACTAGAAGCAGTGCGTAAAGCCCTGCAGGTGGGATGTCCCAGGGTGGAAGAATCATGAATCAACCTTTTTTTCACAGAAACAAAACAATCCTTTTTTTTTATTACTTAATCAAAAAAATAACTTTCATATGAGCTAAATATCAAGTGTCTATCACAAGTAGTTCCTGAGATATTAAAAAATAATGTTTTCCTGGCAACCATTGTTTACCCTAGCAACCAAATCAACATTGCCTGGAAGACCTTCCAAAGGCCTTTCATATGAGCTAAACATCAACTCTCTATCATAAGTAGTTCCTGAGATATTTAAGAAAAACGTTTCCCAAGCAACCATGGTTACCATAGCAACCAACTTAACAAATCATGAAAGCCCTTCCAAAGACCTTTCATATGAACTTAACATCAAGTGTATATCATAAGTACTTCCTGGGATATTCAAGAAAGATTTTTTTCCTTAGCAACCATGGTTACCATAG
>OMMV01188591.1:0-19681 GCA_900302635.1 Chatrabus melanurus | reverse complement strand
GTCTTTACTCATTGACTGTGCTCCTTTGGAATTATATACTGCTCTTTACCTCTGATGTCTGACATCCAGCCTGTGTTTTGTTTTGCTTGTTCTGGCATTGGTACACATCCCTGCCCTTTGCTGTTCATCATCAATAAACTCTGAAACTCAATAAGCAATCAATTTGTAGCATATAAGTGAAAATTCATATACTGAATGGAGCACATCTCTTAGGAAATAATATGCAGAGTAATTGCCTTTGAAGGATTATCTTAATACAATATTACCATTTCAATATTGAGCTACATGCCATCGCATACCTCTGAGCTTTGTTGATGCAATTTCTGTCTGAAAAATGGCATCATTCTGCACTTTGTGCAAGGTTAAACCGAGGGGTGTTTGTGCAGGATTTAGAGGAAGAGAGAGGCCAAGGTGGTCTCGATCCCCACGCCGCTGTGGAAAACAGCCGGGTGTTAATTGAAGGGAGACCCTCAGAGGCGCAGCATTCAGCCGCTGCTGTGGTGCTCCGGAGTTCACGTCTCGCCAAAATCCCGAGATCCCAGGCCTGCTGTTCTCTTCTGTCAGTGGCAGCACTGCAGTCAGAAGGGGTCAGGAGTTCTTTGAGTTAAACAATAAGATCCAATTCTGTCCCTTTTATCGTCCACTTCAGCGGTAATCCTGAGAGATAGCACCTGGGGAAAATAATGAGGCCAAAGTAATTATCAGTGGGCAAAAGAACACCAGTAGGGTTCATGTTCTCCATGTACAATGGAGGTTAAGCCCCATTCCAAAAAAAACCAAAAAACTCCTGCAACCATATTACAACCACAAGCTTGAAGCTGAGTTAATTAAACAGAGAGCATAGAAATGAAATACTAAGTATTTCTGAATCTGACTTAAGTGGAGCTGCTGTCAGATTTTAGCTTCCAGTTTCACAGTAAAAAATTCTTCTTTTAATGTTTTGGATCCATTGGAAATGTCTGTAGCTTTATCATACACATGAACCCAAGTGATGGGTTGCATGAAAATCATTTAAAAAAATTATATACACATAGAAATTTTTTTTTAATTGAACTGAATCTTTATTGGATAATTGTTTTTTTTTCTGTGCTCAGTTTCCCAACGTGATTACAGTGCAGTGTGAAAGCTTCACCCATACATGTATTTAAAGCACCATGATGAAGCTAACCATGCCATCTAGCGGTAAGGCTGGTATCTCATTGGGAGATGACTGTTTGGCGACCGTGATGACTGAATTTTTAGATGACTGCTAGACTAATTTGGCCAAGTTTTTGCAGACATTGGGGCAACATATTTGCCACTTTTGACGTTTAACAAATTAGATGACCACTGGGCGTTTTGTCGAAGAATATTTGACGAATATTCACTAAGTGGCTGCATGTCTATAGTCCTCAAGTCGTTAATTAGTGGCTAACAACCGGCAACCGCATTTCGACCATGATCTGACCTTGTAGCAATTGAAGCGAACCGGGTGACTGAAATAGACCGGGGTGGGCGACTTTGTAATGATCTATTGAAGACTCCTTGGTGAGTAAAAAGACTAGTTAGAGACAAGTTAGTGAAAATAAACAGTCGTTCATTCACCACTAGGGTTTTCAACATTTTCAAAATCCGCAGGCGAATGAAATCAAGGCAAGCAACTAATTAGCGAATGGGGATACTGATTCCAACCGCTTAGAGAATAATTTCAGACAATATTGAGACCAAGAGCCAAATTAGACGAATGGCCTTTCGTCTCACTCGCCAATTGGTCACAAGCCCAGTGAGATACCGGCTTAAGGTGTCAGAGTGTAACCCATCCAATACCCAGTGGTGGGTAGACTACTGAAAATCCATACTCAAGTAAAAGTACCTGAAGTTTAAGTAAAAATTCCTCGTTGAGAAACATACTCGAGTAAAAGTAAAAAAGTACAGAGTTAATATATTACTCAAAGTACAAGTTCAACCCTAGCTCTGCATTGTCTTCTCACAGTTGTCTCATGGTCTACTACCTGCTTCCACCTCATGTGTAAGGCCTTGTCCATATGGCTATGTTTTCACAGGAAAACAGCTAATTATCTATCCGACTTGGCCTTTCATCCACACTATTCTGCCATTTTCCCCACCTCAAAATGGCACTGTTAGAAAATGGCCTCCACAGTGGATCAAAACGAAAACTGCAGAGTCGTTTCTGTGTGTGTGGACAGTGAAACCGTGTCTTTTGGGAAAGGGTGCAGTAACACTAACCGTCATTGGTAGGAAACAGCGGTATGTCCTGTCGCTGTGAATGTGTCTGGGAAGCATAGAAGAAGAGCACACATATCCGCAGAGGTCAGCAATGGCGGCTTGTGTTATTGGCTGAAATTTGTTGCACTGCTGAAAACACATGCCATACATGCTTTCAGTTTGTGCATGCATATATCCAATTTAATTGGAATTTGGGTTCAGCGGACACTGGTGGGGATGATCACAACCATAAATGACACTCACGATACTCTGCAAATAAGTTATATGAACATTTCTTATTCCTTTTTAAAACAGAATAATCATGCTTTACCTGAGCCTTCAACATGAAAAATCTATTTTTAAAAGCTGAGGTTACAGAGTTTATTGGGAGGAGCAGCAAGTGCACCATTGCACAACTTTGTTTTTCTAAATTTTGGAATAAAAGCTGTGACCATGGATTGCCGTTAGTTGCCTGTTGCCCCATCTTCTGTCATTGCGTTAGCATCTGTCCAAAAACAAGCGGTGCTTCTTTTCATCCGCGCCGCTCAGCTCGGCACCTGCAGAGGTGCTATGCGCTGTCTTCACCCGATTTAAAATTACTGGTTGTAATGAAGGCATTATGCCAAATGTACTTAAGTAAAAAGTAGATTAATGGCTTAAAAATTACTCGAGTAAAAGCAGCAATACAGGTTTAAAAAGGAATGGGAAAGGACCCATTCCTCAAAAAATAAAGACTTTTTTTTACTGAAGTATGTTACTTGTAGTGTGTTACTTTCCACCCCTGCCAGTACCCTGTAATTGTGGTCTTCAAAAGCATGCGGGTCAGATCACAAGGGAACATCCATCTGTTTATGTAAGGTGCACGTTTATGCGCTCCCGAGTGCCTTTCCACTGGAGCCAGCAAGGTTTGTGCAGCTAACAACATGGATATAATACATTATTTTCATTGCAGGAAGACAACACATCTCCCTCATTGTCTCTATGGTTACTGAACCGCTGAGCTATGCCTGCTTGGCTATAGTAATCTTATGTTTGAAAAATGACTGAACTTTACCTATTATATTTTGTATAAAATCTTTAAAAAGAAAGTGCACCACCTTTGTAGGTCATGCAAGTAAACTATATATTGCTATGGCTGGCAGTCCATCCACAACAAGAGCACTCAGAGAGCGCAGACCTCTGCCAAAGTTTTAACATCTGTCACCTGCAAAATCAATTAGTGAAGAATAACTTTAATTGGTATATATGATTTATACGACTGTGAAAACAAACCACTAGACATTAAAATAATGTTGCTATGATAAATGAGCTTTTCCTCCTTTAATTTCTAATTTATTTATTTATTTATTTATATTCTCCATTATAGTGGGTAAGGGGTGGGCAAGGTTAGATCTTACCCTTGCGAATCGCCTTGGGGCGACTATGTTGTGATTTGGCGCTGTATAAATACATTGAATTGGTAGTGATACATAAACCACAAATGCTGACATCAGCAGGGATTACACAACTATTATAAATATACTACAAGTGCTGACATCAAGTCAAGTGCTGAGCTGTTGGAGATAGCTCAAATCCATTGACAGCTTACTGAATCAGCATTCCCAGCTACATTTTGATAGTGGGTGGACATTTCTCTCTCTATTAGATACCTTACAACAGCATCTTACATAAAGGTACATGAAATTTTTACATTTTGATCTACTGGATCCAGAAGACTTTCCAGATCTGGATATAACTTTACATGCTTATAGCTATTAACATCTTACATAAGCTTGACGAGATTCATCCTGATCTGTTGAGATGTCGCCGAGATCTGAACATGTTAAATGGGATTTCCAATGTTAAATTTAAATTGCCGCTAAATCTTTAATCTGGATCACATCCGGATGAAACTGATAATTGAGGGCCTGATCATGCATATATATATATACCAAATTTCATTCAAATCCAATGAGTTTTGACAGAGATATTATTTTTTTTAAGTTTCACCCATTATAAGAGATAGGGATTTATTGAATTTTTGATATTATTTTGTGACATCATCAGTGCGTAGA
Source organism: Chatrabus melanurus (assembly GCA_900302635.1). Classification (NCBI taxonomy): domain Eukaryota; kingdom Metazoa; phylum Chordata; class Actinopteri; order Batrachoidiformes; family Batrachoididae; genus Chatrabus; species Chatrabus melanurus. Next base: position 15,422 of record OMMV01188591.1, on the reverse strand, counting down.
TTCTTACCAAAATTTAATGGGAACATCCATGGGTAATCAACTACCCATCATAAAAAATAATGTTGATCTCTCAAAAACTGTAGACAGGAAACTGTTCACAGGCAAATAAATAAACAATCCAACCAACAAGCCCACGTCGATGAAAACATAACCTCCTTGGCGCAGGTAACAAGAGTCTGCCACAATGTCAATTTACATATTGCACAGCAATCGCCACTGTGAATGTGACAAAAGTGCCAAAAATAATAAAATATTCATTTAAAGGAAGTTTTCTTAGTTTATTTATAGGTTTTATAATATGCATATAATTTTGATATGGCTCGCTACTGACTATTCTGAAAACCATGACAGAGATGTTTGTCGTTTTGAGGTTCTATACACCACATGGCATCATTAAATGTGTAACATTAGGTCTTTTTGGAGAACAGACATGGGTCTGCCCCATTCGTTTGACTTGCATTTGAAAAGGCTGCTCTCAGCCCCACCCAATCCAGTGTGTAGAGTTCATTGATTAATGACATCCTGAAGCTTGAGACGTACAGAGACTGGGCTCGTTAGGGTCATAATGTATAGAAGTTCGGCTAAAATTTCAAAATGAGTATTGTCCTTTCACTGCGTGGCTCTTCTGCATTTTTTTTAAAAATATTTGTGAAGGTGATGGTGAAATGAAACTTAACTGATTCTAGAGCTCTATCATATGAACTATATATATATGTGGTCCTGCGGAAAAAAACCATTTCTGCCCACGAGCACCAGATGAGTCATTTGTTCCAGAGACAATCACGACAACTGTTTGACAGCCGTGTTTTGATGTGCCACGGTGGATGGATTTAGTCTGGTCGGGAGAAGTCTGATTTGTGCCAGCACTCATTCGTTTTGGCACAACTCACTCATCAGTAGCTGAAGTGATGCACCTGGTTGTCATGACAGCAAGATGTCATCGTGTTTTGGTGAATGTGTGACAGGCACCAGGAAGAGTTTGCCTGAGAAGGGAATGTGGTGTAACAATGGCGGCTGCTTTGGCCATGCAGAGGTGCAGTTTAGATGTTGTGGAGAGTTCAGGGTGAGAGGTCGATGACCTGTAGTATCTGCTGTCATCTTGTGAAAACACACTCGTTGTCTTTATTTATTTATTTATTTATTAGGTTTTGGACCTTGGACTGAAAGCTTGTTTGGTCATCCAAGATTAATCTTGTTTGCAAAAATAATCTTCAGCCAAATAGACAGTAATTGCCTCCGCATAATGGGTACCTTTTTTTTTTTTGGCATATATTTTAACATTTTAGCTTGTATGCCAGGTAGATTAACGCCTAGGATGACAGCCAGGGGCTCCCAATCACAAGGGGCTCCACATTTTTCTCCAGAACAATGTGGTAGAGAACAAACATAATAAAATAAATATTAGCACAAAGAAATTGCATTATACAGCAACAACAACAATAATAATAATAATAATCATAATAATAATAATATGTAGTAGTAGTAGCAACTAATGACAGATGCCAACAGTTGCTCACAAAATGTCTAAAGCAACTCAGGATACTACAATAATTACATGCTTCAGCAAAAATTATATAAACTAGAAAGAGCACTCAGAGAGTGTAACACCCACGCCTTACATGTTTGATCATCACAAACCCATCTGACCATATGGTTCCTTCCTGAGGTAATATCATATCATAATCCTTCGTGAGTACTTTTGATCTAGCATTATGCTCAATTAGTACTCTTGTCCAGTCATTATGCAGCACAACTATTTTTGACCTAGTATTGTGCTTAATGAGTACTTTTAATCTAAAGTGACCTTGGCCTGTGACCTTGACCTTTGGCCGATTCCTCTCAAAATCAGATCACTTTGCCCCCTCCCTATCCTCAACACTTTTGCCAAGTTTGGTCCAAATCAGATCAAAACTATTTGAGTTACGCTGTTCATAGTCAAACAGACAGACAAACAAACGGGACCAAAAACAATACCCACGCCGCACTACTGTGCGCGGGTGTAAAAATACGTCGTGTACAGTGGTTTGGAGACCTCCCTCAAAAAGCATCTAACTAAAAGGCATATTTTCATGTATTTGTGGATTGCAATAATAATAATAGTAATAAATGATTCATTTGAAGGCATTGAATACATTCTTTGAAGGCAACGGTATTTTTAAGGGCCCATAGATAGATAAGTGTAGTCTGGTGCTCATAGCCACTTTAATCCACTCCTGTCAACAAGCATAATGTCAGTTCAGGTCTGGGAGCATGCGCTGGCACAGTGCTTAGCTGCATACACCACACTACAGAACCACATTGTGTCCTTGATGGCAAATTCCAGGCAGACAACTGGTCCATCCCCACCGCTTCAAAGTAACCATCTGTCTGCTGTGTGAAATGTGGGTGTCCCCTTGGCCTTCTCCAGCTGCTTGCAGTTCTCAACTCTGAGGCACCGAAAGACTTGGACCTTCATTCTAGAGCCCGAACAATATGGATTTTTTGGAGGCCGATATGATACCAATATTAGAGATTAAAAAAACAGATATATCTACCAATATATGAAAGTGTTCATTTTTCACTAATTTTTCCAAAATATGACAAAAAATGGCAAACAGATTCATACAGAAATACAGCTGTCTGAGCTCGTATTCCATCATCTTAGATTATTTTGTTCGAGCAACCAACCAATGACCGTCAAGGTGCGATCACACTGCCTTCAATCAGATTTGCAGTCACTGTGTCGCTCCCCTCAGAATTTGCATAAAATAGACTTCTTGTCTATTTTGGCCCCGCCTATTCAGCGGCATAGTGGCCACTTGTCTCTTGTCACTGTAATTTGCCCACTCTGATTGAAAATGAATGGCAGCTGGTCAGTTTTCCCTCTGTCTCTTGTCACTAATGTGACCAAGGGGTGAAGGGGGTCCCATCCATGATTGACAGCATTGTAAACAATGCTGTCGGACCGCCCTCTGCTGAATAAACTATGTAATGACACCATTTTCAACAGCCAAAGTGTTTTTATGCATTGATTATTAGGCAAAATAAAAGTTTTCATATCAGCAAAAAAATAGCGCTGATCCTGATGTGTTTGTGAAAGGCTTATATCGGCCGATATTATCGGCCAACCGGTATATCGGCCAGGCTCTATTTCATTCTCCAGCAAGGGTATCGGCATGGCCAAAAACCTCTGTCCAGTGACCTCATGACTCCCTAAGGTGCAGTCACACTATGACATTTGGGCCAATGTTTCGGCCTCCACCGGTCAGTGGTGGCCAGCGGAGGCCGGCGGTGGCTAGCAGAGGTCCAGCGGAGGCCAGCGGACACCGACGTTTGCAAATATGTTTGTCCACGTTGGCCCAAATTTCATGGTGACTGTGCCTATAAGCTCTTCCGCGCTATCTATCAATCTCAAAGGCCGACGACCCAGAGACATGAATGTCACTGCCGAGATAAGTGAATTTCTCCACAAGTTCGATACTTTCACCACATACATATACACTTATGAAGTCTGAGTCCAGTAAGTCATTAAAAGCCTGGGTCTTAGCCTTGATCCAGGACAACTGTGTAATCGCTTGACAGACAACAACGGAGGGAGGTAAAAAGCTGGTTTATTGTACAGAGACGTAGCTGGCTTCCTGAGAACACACAATAGGAACAGTCTGTACCACAATGTTGTCCAGGAAGAGGCAGAAGACACAATCTGTGAATTTAACAGGCGGAGGTCTGGTACACTGAAAAAAGAGTCCAATATGCAACCATGTCCTTGAGGGGAACAACAGAAGAGATATCCACAAAAACAGGCAGCGGGTCAGTACACAATGAACAATCATACCAAGCAACCAAATCATGAATCGGCAGGCTATACTCAGAAAACCCAGGAGGACAGCATGAGTAAATATCACAGGGGCAAACACAAAGGAAAAATGGGAGAGAGCAGGAATGAAGCTGGACAATCTGGTGGGGAGGTGGTGAAGTGTGACCGTTTAAAAAGCCTAAGAAATTACCTTGGAAGTGGAGAAACACATGATGCTGGAGACCAGTGAACAGGAAGTAAAGCCATGGGGAATAAACACGGGGCAGATGTCAAAATAAAAGCATGCGAGGAAACAACACATTGTTGGATGAAACAGTTACATGGGGAACCCAGAGGAGAGAAACCAAAACACCAGAAACGTGCGCCATGACAAATTGCAACCCCAGACACCCTGATTCTTCATTCCGGTTCTCAAGTGCTACAATCAGTATATCAATTGATTCTGCAAAGATCACTGCATCATTCGCAATGTCAAGTGGCTGGTTTCCACAACCCTACCCACTATCCATAATGTCAAAAAAATTTAAATGACATTAGATCACCAGGTTTAGAGAGAGTGGTAGAGAGGTGAAGAGACTACAGGCAGGGTGAAGTATGTGGAGAAGAGTGACAGGAGTGATATGTGATAGAAGGATCTGCAAGAATGAAAGTGAAAGTTTTCAAGATGGTCGTGAGACCAGTTATGTTGCATGGCTGGGAGGTGATGGCAGTAACAACAAAAGGCAAAGCTGAAAATAGCAGAGCTAAAGATTTTCCTTGGGAGTGACGAGACGACACATAGGATGAAGAATGAGCATATCAGAGGGACAGCACAAGCGGCACGGTTTGGTCACAAAGTGAGAGAGGCCAGATTGGCATTGTTTGTGCATGTGCAAAAAAGGGATGTGAGGTATATAGGGAGAAGGATGCTGAGGATGGAACCACCAGGCAGGAGAAGAGAAAGACGAGGTTTATGGATGGGGTGAGGGAGGACATGCAGGTGGTTGGTGTGACAGAGGAAGATGCAGAAGACAGAGTGAGACAGATGATCTGGTGTGGTGACCCCTGACAGGAGCAGCCAAAAGAAGAAGATGATCAACAGGCTTAGAAATGTTAGCCCCAACATTTGAAGAAAACAGTGGCTGAAAAGTGAGTTTTAATGCAACATCCAGCAAACAAAATAACATCCCCTTGACGTTCCCTAAAGGTTCTGATGTCAATGTGTTGGGTTCCTTTTCCGTCCCGGGGACGTTATTTGGGCTGTCCAAAGAACATTGTGAGGACTTTGGGGGAATGACATCACAGGAACGTTATTGCGGGATGTTCTACGAATGTACCGGGAACCTTGGGGGAACTTTTTGTAGACGTCTCAGGGACGTTATTGCGGGACATTCTAAGAATGTACCTGGGACCTTGGGGGAATTTTTGGGGTCATGGGGACCTTATTGTGGGACATTCTAAGAACATAGGGGTAACTTTAAGGGAACTCTTGTACAATTCACGGGGACGTTATTGCGTTGGGGTAGCATCAGGGGGAATGTTTTACACGTCCCTTATATTAGCCTACCACCACTTTTATCATTGTAATAATTGAAGGTAGTGTAGTGGTTGGCGTTTCCACCGATGAAGATTCAATTCCTGCTTGAGGTAGGTATGATTTCACGCACCCAATTTTAACTTTTGAGTTACCTTTACTACTTTTAATTAATATAGCAGACTTGTCTATTCAAAGCAACATTGTTAGTATGGAGCGGGAATCGAACCAGGGTCGCAAGATTGGTGGACATTAATGCTAAGCACGACACTATATGTATTTCTACTGTAAGTAAAACCATTCAAAACAATTACACTGAAAGCCATGCAGGGAAGAGTAATTGTGATTTTTATCAGGCTACGGCAGATTTCCTCTGTGGTCAATGTTCTTATCAGTTTTTAAATTTAAAAAGTAAATGTCCCACGAAAGTCCCATCAATGTCCCCCATTATAACATAATGCATGCCCAAAATGGGACATTCTAAAGACGTCTTTGAAGTACCTAATGAGAACGTTATCCGGAGGACCACATCGGAATGTTCCCAGAAGGTCTGATTTACGTCTCATTCAGAACGTTGCACAAGGACCAATTGAGAACTTGCTATGAATGTCAATAATGTCCTGGTAACGCCCGGCAGAGGACGTTGGGTTGGGGACCAATCGGGGACATTACGAATGTCCGGTAAATGTCCCTGGGACGTCTCCTGTTTGCAGGGACATATCCTGGAGAGAAAGTACCTCCAACTCTAATCCGACACTGGAATGTGGAAGTCACAAGACTTGCACACAGCCATAAAGTCCATCGACATGATATACTAGACCACAAGATTGAAATTCCCAGCATGCTTTGCAGTCCATGTGGTGGTCAGATTGGCCTATAAATTGGAACTTAAGCCACATCATGCAAGGGGGCCTGATAGGAAATGCTTCCAAACCATATATTCAAAATATGTTTTTAATTAACATTTCAAATAAAAGCTGGAGACATTCAAACCACGGGGGGCAGGTTGCTGCTTGAGTTAAGCAAAAGTCCTACTAGCAGAGGGGGACACAAAAAATGTTTGATTTGTTTACATTATAGTTTCGGGTTTTTTTGTGTGTGTGTTTCAAATATTTTATGGTCATGCTAATTTCGGATAGAAAGCTCCCCCGCTATGTGAAACTAAACTGTTTTAAAAGCGAACACGAGACATGCAGCACTTTCTCAATAAATAGTAGGAGGGACTTTATATTTTCAGCGTTAAAAATTGCTTTCGAGGTAATTTATAACTGACCCAGCTGTGCATTATTGAACGTGCTCAAATCAAGCAATGCTCACTTTCCTGGGCATGAATTTTCAGCATGTTTTTCAGAACAGGATGATAAACGGAGAGCTCCTCGTACAGTTTAGTGGTTTTAATACAGGTAGAGGCATCACTCCTCATCATTTCTTCATCTGTCACGTTTATGGATTTTTGTCTGAGCTAAATTACTTACTGGAGTCGTGGAAAAAAAAAATCACGCCTCGAGGTTTATTTTCAGATACTCCCATTACACATTTTTCATATACATTCCTCCTGTCTTGTTTGCTCTCTGTGCCAGCTTTCCAGCCTCGCCAACTGACTTACATTCATATCAAAATGACACGGATATACATAAAAATATTTTGTATATGTGGAAGCCACAATGCTAAGGTTATAAATCCCATTAAATTCTGGATGCACATTGAAACTAATGTGAAAACCTTTGATTTAAACTATCCCAAATGCTTATATATGGTTTTTTTTAACTTTGATGTGGCTTCATAGAGCCTAAAGATGCTTAATGTATGTGTGGATGCACACATACACAAGTGTATGTTCTTATTGTAGATGAATCAAAAAATGTTCTTGATGTGAAAAGCCACACTGCCAAAGCAATATTTTCAGCCATTATCCACATGCTCACGCCCTTAATTAATGTTTGTCGGAAATGTGGATTTAATAGGGCTCAGTAAAAACCACCACTCAAGGCCATATTTGTTATTTATACTGTGAGAATGAAGAACATTTTCAACATGCATACTGAAGCCAAGGGAATAAAAGAAAACCCAAAAGATTTCTAATTAGTTCCCACCAAACTTAACATTTCGCTCATTGAGAATCAGATGGTTCCATGTCCACTTTGTATTGTTTTGAGAAAAATGGATTTGAAATTTTGACCGGTCAGATGTCCAACATAAAGAGAGCTGACCTGTATTTTTTTGCATGGAATGATTGTAATATATGAGAAGTAGACATAGTTTATTATTATTCCAATTTTAATCTTCATTCAGTCACAGATCTTAGTATCAAAATATGGAGACAGAACTTCTGCATTCTGAAAATGTTATACAGTGTGTTAAAGGGTCCTATGTCCAATCTGTTCCCTTATTTTTTCACTTTATTTTAGTTACCTTCAGAATTGCCAACTTCTATCTCCATCATAATTCTTTAAAAAAAGGAAATGTCCAAAATGTACTTACAAGAGCTCAAATAACTTATCTCTGATGCACTTTATTTCAAAAGCACCATTCTGAAAGCTGTGTTGGTACTGTACTAACAAGCCCTTTCAAAAATTAACATAACAGCATCAATGACTGATTTAGACAAATTCACAACAAATTCACAAGTTGGTCTGTCTCTGGGCCAACTAATACTTGAAACACCAGCTGTACTAACAGGCCTATCTGGCACAACATCCCTGAGGCATTTCCAAAAAATAAAGGAGAACACTGCATCATGAAAATAATGAAACTGTGGAAAGAGGACATTTCAAAAATAACATAATGCTAATGATTTAGACAAAGTCCCAAATTGGTCTAGGCCAACCGCTACCTGAAACATCAGCTGTACTAAAGAGCCTATCTGGCTCAATATCTATAAAACGTTTTCCAATCATAAAAAAAGATCAGTTCATAATGAAACCAGTGTTAACACTGGACATAGACCCTTCTGATATGAAACCAAATCCAAGACATAGAACTTTATGTTTCTGGGTGTATATATGTAATCAGTATACACACATTTATGTTAAGACTGGCAACACAGACCTATATGATTCTATAATGTCTATAATATATAATGACACGATTAACTGTTCCTTTGGCAAAAGTGGACATAGAACCAGTTAATTCTCAGTGAGTGATTTGTCAGTTAGTGTTTAATTCCCCTGTGGCCACAACCTCGGAAAAGTCAAAGCCAAGTCCATGATTTAACATTGCTGAGGGCTTCATGAATAAAGTTGTGTTGAAAAAGAGACAAATGATTTGCATTTACTGTTTGGTATGGGCTGCAAAGACCTGAGGGCAAATACCACAGGTGTGACAACGTGCATCAACCAACAAGCAATCCGAGGAGTCTATTAAGGGAGGTTAATGCTGCATTCCATTTACCTCGGAACTCATAAGTCCTAACTGGGACTGACGTCACACCCGAGGTAAACGCGTTCCATTTGCCACATAGCACCGCAAGTCAGAAAATAAGCTGGACTCCTCCAAGATTTTGGAGTAGAGACTGCTACAAAAAATATGTGGCCAACCAAAGAGACCTTATGGAAGAGAACAGATGGCGCAAAAGTTACATTAGTGTTTTAATTTACTGCTCTGATTGTAGCATTGTTTGTAACAATATCCACCGGGTTAGCGGCACCAGTTGATAAACAACACATTACGCGGTATTTCACGCATAAAAAAGCACTGCTAAAAGCAGTAAAAACTTCAGCTTTCACTGCTGCTGCTGCTGGGAGCAGCCATCTTCGATTGTGAACTCGGGGTACAAGGGGTTTGTACGAGTTGGCGAGTTGGAATTCCCACTTCAGGAAGCATTCCTGGGGGGCATAACTGGAAAAAACCAACCTCCGAGTACAAATGGAACACACCATAAGCACCTCCAAGGATATGTAGAAGTATTAAGTCCAAGGCAACTGATCGTTTTGGGTCTGAAGATGTTTTGACACCCATCCAAGGGCCTTGCTCAGTTGTTTATGATGGTGGGGTCTTCCAGACATTGAAAAGCTAAGATGTCTTCATATTTTTAATGAATAGTCGTGCCATGATTTTTGGACAACTAGGAAGTCAAACGCTGGATACATCGCGCTTCATCTTTATTCCAAGGAACTATATAAGCCAACTTCTCATTGACACATACATTTTGTTATGTGTTATGTTTTGTTGAGAGCTTTATTGACCATTAAAGAATAAAAATACTCTCCCAAGGGCATCCAAACACTGCAACATCGTTCCAAGATGTGCGGAAACCTCTACGTGTAACTATGCTGAACAATAAACCAAACATGCTGTCATCTATCCAGGGCATCTGGGATAGCCTATGAACTTTTCAGCCGACCCTTAAAACCCCATTCAATAAAGTGTTTGGTGGTGTTTCCGAAGAAATTGGAGCTGCACAAATAGGAATCTAACTAAAACACAGACAAATTTAGACACCTACAATACTGTTATGCAAGGGTTGGTTGCTGGACTGGGACGGAAAAACCCTAACCTGAGGTTGTGTAGTATTTCGTACTTGTGCAAATGCCAGCTATTTGGCTGATGATGTTGATGCAATTGGTTTTCAAAGTACAAACTGATACATCATGATACATCAGCTTACTTTCAACCCACTAGTGGCTGTAGATAACGACAGACACTGCAGGTGTCTGAAAAACAGTCATAGTTTAGTAAGATTATTTCCATGCACACTGCAGTCTGGAAATATTTATTGCAGCTGATGTGATAGCAAGTATTTCTGTTATACTGTAGCAATGTTTGATCCCCAGTGGGAATAAGCTAAATTACCACAGAATACGGTTGAACTGGTTTAGTAATGCCCTGCGAATTTGCCAAAAAGCTGTCAGGTTTTCATGAGTTTAAGGAGCGCCTCCCTGCATGATCACCCTCTAAATTGGCTTTTACCGCTGGAATTCGAATGAATCGGCTTGTTTGAGGTTTACGAGTGTGCTTATTGTGATGCAAATGATTATCACAACCAGCGCTTGAGACAAAAGAAAAAAAAAGAAAAATCTGGAATCTACTACCTGTCATCAGATTCAAAGATCCCACGATTTGTTTATCATATAATCCCACCACAGTTGCCCACTTCAAAAGCTCTAATGATATAAAAACACAAATATCTTTGATATGCAAATGTTGTGTAAAAGGATATAAAATGCCTTTCTTCCATTCAACACATCAAGCTGCTCAGACTCATTTCGCACACAAAATGGTCCATTAAATTCCATTTGGAGATTGAACAGGAAAACCCTTTGACAGCACCTCATACAGTAAAATCCACACAACTTTTTAAAAAAGAACTTCACATTGTAAAATGTCATTTCTTTGTGCTACTGTGTACTTTGTTTTGTCTCTGCAGGTGCACACGGCCTTTGCTTTAAAGTCTTGTTTTTCCACATACACCCCAGTTTGCTCTTCCACAGGCCCTCTATGATTGCTCCATTTGGAATCCTGTGGCCCAATACCTTCCCATTGCTCAAATTGAAGGCTGGTTCTGCAATCAAAATTATTCAGGGCAATTTGAACCTTTGTGTTGAATCAGTATTTCAAATCAGTCAGGGGTGGGGAACGCCCAGCTTCCAGGCTGTTTGATCCCACCCCTGAAGCCATTTTGGTTTATCAGTGCGTCTGAGCAGCATTCATTTATACAAATCGTGCTTTGTAAACCTCAGAAAATAACATTAAATAACACCATTCATCTTCTTCTCCAAAGCTGTTGTTTCTGCTCTTGTGCTCTCTCTAATCCTCTCACCTCTTCCCTCTCAGGAAGCATCTTCCTACAAAAATCACCTTGCCACCAAACTCGAATCACCCCCACTCTGCCATACTAGTTGCTTGCATCTATTATATATAGTCAATCTTTTGTAATGAAACACCTGCATTAACAGTCTGGTCAACCTATGTCAAACATTTGAGAAATATTATGGATTTTAAAAAACCCACACAAGTCCTCATTCTCAATTCTAAACTGAGAATTATTCTGGTACCTCTCCATTCACGTTTCATTTCCAGGGGGCATTACCAACGGACACAGACAAAACTGCCTCTGGTTGCAATTGGATAGACACACAACCAATCAGAGCAACAAAGCATGTGACGTCGGCAGAGCGACAACCAGACTAGTGTCAGCAAGCAAACGTGCAAAGATGGCTAACACATCTTTTACGCCTGAAAAACACACTGCAAGTGTCACATGTACGTCGCGTCGAACATGTGCGTCACACACGACAAAGGCGCGTGTGTGTATCTACACCTATGGCACTCGAATATGGCGCCCGTGAGCAAAGCTAAAAGACGCGGCAACGCGCGTCATAATGTGCATGGAAAACGTGCGCGTGCGATGCATGTCGTGTAACGTGAATGAAAATTGATGAAAATAAGACGTGCGTTCAGCGCATAAAATGTCTTGTAACGTTAGTGAGCACTTTGCCAATGAACGACCTGTTCACCAAACACGTTAGCAAATGCTCGATAACAGAGGCGAACGGTCTCAGAGGTGCCTCGCAGTGTGACTCTTCATGAAACAAGCGTGGCGAAGGGTGTAGTCCGTGCCGCCGGAAGACTGCAAGGGCAACACTTCCAGCAGAAACAGCGTCAGTTACGGCTGAAGCTATGGGTGATCTTTCCAGTGCATCATCTATAAGCTCATCTAAGAGCACAGAAACGGCAAATTTCTTCTTCATCTGTGAAGTTTTATGGTGGTTGGCAGACCGACAGGTGCATTACTGCCACTATCTGGACGGGAGTGTGGATCGGCACTGAATTCAAACATGTGCCATTTTGCAGGCGCGCCTCTCACAGTGAACAGGCTGTTTAGCCGGGATTGTTAGCGTTTGCGGAAAGCGATCGGTAATGCTTTCTGCCGCTGAACTCGCCTGAGGTCTGTGGTTTAAAATGGCTCTTAGTGGCAGCTTGTCTCACTGGTAAAACAGCCTGTGTAAGCGGCAGCACACAGCTTCTCTCCCCGCTAAAGCGGTCTCTATCAGCGGCAGCGTGGAGCGTCTCTCCCGGCTAACAGCAGCGTGGAGCTTCTCTCCCTGCTAATGCAATCAGTATGCAATGCAAGCATGATGCCTGCTGTGTGTTACAGGCTGTGTTTGCAAAGGAAGGCTTTTAGCGCCGTTCACTGTTCTTCTTTTAAAGACTGGATATTGTCCAGGTTGATCAAAACAGAAGCGAGAGCTGTTTCAAATAATCGCTCGATATCAGCAGCAGCAATCTTGGTTGTTTAGAAAAGTGGCTCTTCCGCGCTCCTCAGTGAGTCACTGCATAAACCCCACCCCATATGAGATACGCGGTTGCGATTGGCCCGGCCTGTTTCCGGCCGAGAGGAAACGGCCGTGAATGGGAAGGGGACCAGACCCTTTTGCAAAGCGAATTTATTCACGAAGTGAATTATGGGTCTGGTTTACCAGGATAGTATGATGCATCAATTAAAAACAAAATTCCAGTTACCACTTCCTTTAAGATATTGAATCGGAATTATTTATGTTCATGCATGGTGTGGTACCATTGTGTGAAGTGTCACTTAAATCCACCAAGGAGGAGTGGCGCTTACAAGATTCATGGACAGATGGTCGGACAAACGGATGGACAGGGTGATTCCTATGTACGCCCCAATTTTATATTAACAATACTTCAACATGGGTAGAGTTACAGAGAGGAACAGTCAATGCCTTTTGAAAATAAAGCAAAGCTGTTAAAACTTCAGCTGAGGGCCAGGGTTCCCAAAAGCATCTTAAGACTAAAATGACTGGAGAATTTCTCTCACAGATCTCTTAATACTAAAGACATATCAGGTAGATGAGTGGTTAAAAAAAAAAAAAAAAAGTTGCACCACCACCCAAGAGACCAGAGTTCAATTCCCACTGAGACTGTCTGTGTCCTTGGTCAAGACACTTCATCTGCATTGTCCCAGTCCACCCAGCTGTATTTGGGTACCAGCCTTGGGTGGGAAAGTGACCTGTGACGGACTGGTGTCCCGTCCAGGGAGAGTCGTAGACTCTCATCTGCTTCACGCTACGTCCCAATGGGCCTCAGGTCCTGTACAGGACTTACATCTTCTATTCCAACAAAAGAATAATGCGTAAATAATGCTTTCTTCCAGACCACTCGTAGAAGCTTAACTGCATTTTCAGATGGGCCAGCATCTGCAAGAGAAACCAAGAACTACATGATTCATTTGTTGTTTTGGTTCATTCACACTGATTCCAGGTCTACTGATGATCTGAGGTGGCATTTTTCAGAAATATGCAAGAGTGAGAGAGAGAGTGATCAATTTCCTACAAATTACTCTACATGTATCATCTGGATGATTTATATCTGACAAGGTATTGCTGTTCCTCATCACATAAGTCTGTATTACACACAGACATGATCGACTGGGGAATCAATATCCTTGCCACCCTCCAGACCTCCACAGGGGACTATCAATGCTGCTCATTGGGCTAATTTAATATGTTCAAGATTTTCAAGAGAGCAATTCATCAAGAACAAGTGTAAACATGAGGATAAACTTGTATCCAGGAGAATAAATGAGGAGACAATAACCCTAAAGGCAGGAAGGATTATGCAAGCCAACCATTTGGAGTGGCATCGACCCAAAGAGTGATTGTCTGAGGGGCAACTGAATGAGCAGGGCATGAACACAAACACGCATTTCACTTTTTAGTTAGAGAATGATAGCACAGCGCGCCTCTTCTCCTGTTATAATGGCTCCATCTCTTTTCACTCTTTTTTTTTTTTTTCAAAAGGCACAGAAGCCCTGAGCCCATGTATCTTGAAAAGGGACAGCAATGGTGCCGCATAAGACATTATCCTGGGGAGATGTGTGTGTTTGTGGGTGTATGCACGCGCGCGCGCGCGCGAGCTGGCTTTATGTGAAGCTTATTTTTGCATAATTTTCATCATGAGCACTGTGTGTTAATGCATCCGTGTCCATCTGGTGGGGAAGCAGAATAAAAGACCTGCTGGGGTTTGGTGGGACAGGAGTGTTGGGGGGTAAATGATGTATTTGGGAAAAGACTAATGTTGGGCTTGTGTTGACAGTGTGCGGTTTTAGTTAGAAAGGGTTGGCAGAATATTACCAGTGGCACAGCAAGGAATAGCATCGTTCCTCAAAATGTGTAACATCCACACAGCTGGTAAGAATATTATCTGGGTGGGGATGGCACTTGTTTACTGCTGGCTATCTGTCACACTGCTCGTGGGCTACATCTCAAAACAGAGAGCTGAGATGTAGGAAACGCATCAATTCAGCAAAGCAGCATGTTAACGAAACAAGGACATATGGCTTGTAAAAAGTAGCACCCCCCCCCCATTCCATTAAAATCCAAATAAGTCCTATATAGGCCCTGAGGCTCATCAGGCTTGTGCTTACCCCCGGAGTCCCTTGGACGAGAGGCCGCTCCATCACAGGTTACTTTCCCAGCTGAGGTCGATACCCATTTACAGCTAGTTGGACTGCGGCAATGCAGATAAAGTGTGTCTTGTCCAGGTATACACTGTGTGTTAAAATTTCAAAAAGGTTTTGTTATGTCACTTCAGCAACCAGAAAAAAAGATAAATAGCCATTTTGTACATGTAAGATTTGTCTCCCATGAAGCCAAATTTGTCAAGGATTTTTGTTTGTTTGTTTGTTTGTTTATTTCGAATATGTCAATAAAAACAATCAATTCTGCAATTTTAAATTCACAAGGACAGACATTCAAAATGAATAACAAATTAATTATAGCAAAAAAGAACAAGAACAAGAAAAAAAGAAAACAGAACAAAAACAGAAAGTAATCTAAACATATCCGAAAAGGAGTGAGAAGAAGTAAAACTTATATACTCCCACCCCTCTTATAACTTAAATTAAATAATTACTCACTGACTTCCGAGCTTATTAGTATAGCTCGGTATATTAGCGTATAAAAATATACCATTCAATTTTATATTTTATATCCAAAAAAATTGATAATAATTATATATATATATATATATATACACACATTCACATAAATAAAAATACACACAATATGCATATAAAAATATACATATCTATATATATATCCATATACACATGTACATACACATATACACAGACATCCATGTCGTACATGGTAA
>OMMV01188587.1:0-16616 GCA_900302635.1 Chatrabus melanurus | reverse complement strand
GGCGATAGGCGTGGTACACCCTGGACAAGCCGCCAGTCCATCGCAGGGCCACATATAGACAAACAAACACAGCCACACTCACAGTCAATTTAGAGTCACCAATTCACCGAACATGCATGTCTTTGGAAGTGGGAGGAAGCCGGAGTACCCGGAGGAAACCCACGCAGACACGGGGAGAACATGCAAACTCCACAAAGAAAGGAACTGGGCACACTGGGAATCGAACCCCAGACCTTCTTGCTGTGAGGCAAGAGTGCTAACCACTGAGCCACCGTGCCGCCCCATTTGAATGAATACCAAAATTTAAAAGAAAACTTTCAGACATCCCACCCACAGCCATGGTGATGAAGTCCTGTAAAGCAATTTTATACAATTAAGTAAATGTGAAGGGTGTTATTCTTTAACCTTAAATTTATCCTCATAAAACACTCTGAAATTGCTTTTTATCAGACGAATTGAGAAAGAATAAATGACGTTATATGAACTATTTTATTCAGCAAAAGTAAATAAAACCAAAAATAAAAAAATTTAAAAAATCAATATCCTTTTTGTTATGTTAGGTTAATAGAAAAAAAAAAACAGACTGTAGTCCTTCAGCTACCCAATTGGAGAAAAATAAAATCACAGGTAAGTCCCTTTAAACCTGGCTGGTGACTCACCTGGATATGCTAGTCCTCCAAGGGCCATGGAATAACCTTTAGCTTAATCAAACCAGAACTATTTAAAACTGGTAAATGTTTTTTCATTGATCAAGGACACTATCTACAACATTGACTACTGTGGGGCCCACACACAAAATAAAGACAAAATGCCAGCAGTGAAAGTAAATAAAATATGTTCATGTTCATACAGAATGAACCCCCGTTGCAGGCCTGGTGACCACTTTGGTGCCACATGCGAGTTAACTCAAGGTGGTGCTAATAGCGCTTCACTCATATGAGCAACGAAACTGTGGGTTACTCACCGGATGTGGATAGTTCGGGCACCTCCTTACTATGACGTCCAGTGATGATCCACGCCTCGTCCTGGCGGCAAAGAAGAAAAGACATCCTCACCTCGTTCCGGTGGTGATGTCCAGTGATTTTCCACGCCTCGTCCTCGACCTAGTGGCAACGAGGAAAAACGTCCACCCCTCGTCCCGGTGGAGATGAAGACACGTTCTCTCTGGCCTCACGTCCGTGAAGAAAAAGGAGAAAAAGAAAACCCTGGTTGGGCTCCCTCTGAGCCGGGTACAGCTGTGCTTTTTGGGTCACAAGCACAGACACGTGATCTCTGATCGATGCTGTTCTGCCCCTTAGTCCCTCCCCTTCAACAATCATAGGTTTAGAAACGTGATGTCTCCCTGTTTGGACCAATCAGAGGCAGATCAAAAACATCATGCGCAAACTTGTCTGTCACACCTCAAGTAGAGGGATGTGTGTTTCAAACGAACTATGAAGAAAAAGTCATGTTCTTAATGGGACGTAGCACTTTTCTTAAAGTGACAGATTACTATTCTGTAGTAGGCTCTGTATGCTTTCTACTGTTATGTACATATTAGCTCCGGGGCTTTTACCCAGGAGTTACATGAATATTTAAGAAAATGTCCAAAGTTATTGAACTATAACAAGTGCTGTCATATACTTCAGGTCTGGGAGCATGCACTGGTGCTACACATTGCTGCGTCCACCACACCACAGTACTGCCTTGGGTCCTGGATGGCAAACACCCAGGCAGAGAACCGGTCCATCCCCACCTGTTGAATATAACATCTATCTGCCGCAGCCAGGTGAAACATAGGCGTCCCCTTCGCCTTCTCCAGCCGGTGAGGTCCTCAACACTGAGGCACCTGCGTACTGGATCATGCCAAGAGAAACGTGACACATCGCCAAGATGTTGTAGCTGATGTTCCCTCACAATGCATCGGAATTTTCCTAAGTAACCATTAGCTTGACACAAAGTCATTCCAGTGGTACAACAGGATCCTTTGAAAAATACCTAATACCAGAGACATGCACTTGTCACTATAGGTCACTGGTTAGCATCCCAAGTCTCACAACCATACAGAAAGACATGAAGCACCGCAATCCTCAACACGTGGACCTTCATTCTCCTGCAAGGGTATTGGCATCGCCAAACACCTCTGTCCAGTGACCTCATGGTTCCATAAGCTTTTCCCAGGCGTCTCTCAGTTTCAAAGACAGAGGGTCCAGAAACATGTATGACACTACCAAGATAAGTGAATGTCTCTCCAAGTTTGACACTTTCACCGCATACAGATAAACCTCTGAGGGCCTGAATCCATGAAGTCAATGAAAGCCTCAATCTTAGCCTTGATCCAGGACAATCGCAAAGTCCGAACATACACTGAGCAAAGATATAAACGAAATGGGCGACCCTAAATGAGCTGATATTGTCTTATAATTGTACAAAATGGTTATTTCTCTTGATTTATATACAAAACTTGTGTCCATCTCTGCCAGTGAGCACTTGCTCAGTGATGCAGTGATTCCACCCACAACACAGGTGTGGCATGTCCAGACGCTGCTCAAACAGTGTGAACAGTACTCTGACACTCCTTATACTGGGGACAATAAAAGGCCACCACAAAATGTCAAATTTCATCAAGAGTCGCCATGCCACAGATGTCGCAAATCCTGCGGGAACGTGCCATTGGCATGCTGGATGCAGGGATGTCTACCAGAGCGGCTGCTGCACAGCTGAATGTTCACTATCCAGACATGTCACCCATAGAGCACCTATGGGATGTTCTCGAACGACGTGTCCGCGATCGTGTTCCAGTTCCGGATAACATCCCTCAGCTCCGTGTAGCCCTCGAGGAGGAGTGGAATAACATTCCACAGGCCACACGATGCGAAGACGATGTGTTACTCAACGGGACGCAAATGGTGGACACACAAGATATTGAGTGGTGATTTGTGTCAACCTGACCCCCACCGTGTCTACATGAATGTCCCTGATTGCCAGACGCCACTATCGTGACAGTAATCTGTAGCATATTAACAACAAAATTAATTTTGTATGATTTAATATACTGTGCAAACCCTAATGTTAATAAACATGCTAAAAACATACTTCCAGAAGGTAAAAGTCCATCACCCAAGATCTGGAAATCCATGTTTCAACAGTTTGTAATGCTATCACAGTCGTAAATCTCAGAAAAACTGAGATACTTTCTCAATAAGAAGGATCTCACTGAGAAACGTTTGTGGATTAAAAAAACACCATGCAAGACATCTAAAGAGCTCTGGACTGAGCTGGACCAATTTGGAGTGGTGGTTTCAGCCCTTACCATACGCCGCGCACTAAACCAAGCAGGACGTCTCAAAAAGAAGGACGTGGGGAAAGGCAGAGGAGGAAACCGTTATTGAAATAAAGGTGCAAAAAGGCAAGACTAATGTTTGCAAAAACGTTCACAAATAAGCCACAGTCTTTCTGGGATAATGATCTATGGACAGATGAACCCAAAGTAGAGCTCACTGGGAATGCAGTGCATCAGTTTGTTTACAGGCAACAGAATGACGCCCAGAAAGAGAAGGACTCCATAGTTACAGTAAAACATGTTGGAGGTTCTATCATGCTGTACAGCTGTTTCTGTGTCTGGTACTGGAGTCATTGAAGGTATCAAAGGAATGAAGAAACCAGAAGATTACCAAGGTATTTTCAAGCGAAATGTGTTTCCAGTGTCAGAATACGAGATTTGGGGGGGATGTTCTTTGGTCTTTCAGCAGGACAATGAGCCAAAACAGACATGCAAGAGCACAAAAGAATGTTTGAAGAGGAAATGATGAACAGTTTCATACTGACCAGCAATTAGTCCTGTTCTCAATCCTATTGAAATCCTTTGGAGAAAGCTGAAATCTGCTATTGCAAAAAGGACTCCTGCAAATTTAAAAGATCTGTTACACACGGCAATGGAAGAGTGGCAGAAACTATCCTCCAGTGGTGCAAGAAGCTTCTACAAGGAACATTTAAAGGCCGTCTTTGTTGCCAAAAGTTCTGCAACCAAATAATTCAATTCAGTTTATTTGTACAGCACTAGATTACAGCATAAGTCGCCCCAAGGCCCTCCACAGAATTAAAGTTGAACCTTACTCACAACCTGAGCAAGTACATTGGCAACAGTGGTAAGGAAAAACACCCTTAGGCATTTTGGATAACATGGAAGAAATCTTAAGCAGACCAGACTGAGTGGGGTGACCATCTCCTTTGGCCATACTACCAATTGCAAAATAGCAAAATGAAGCATAACAAGGAAATGTCAAACGTGCAACAACAGAATTGTTGCAGCAAAGCAACCATATATATAAAGAGTCCAGTGGTCACAATAACCAAAAAATCCAGCCAATGGAATACACATTGCAAGTCAGTGTATGAGCACATCTGTCGCAGCAGGAACATTCTCATTAAGTTGTCCCCAGAGTCCCAACACACTCCGGATTTCCAATGCAGTACAGTCATAGTAGGAACAGTCTCCAGTAGTTGTCCTCCAGAGTCTTCTAGATGTCACCACTACACCTCAGATCTCCACAGCTCCACGTGAAGATCCCACATGCCTCTGTGACAGGAGGACCCTGCTGGACCAGATGGACGGCCGACGAACAGAAGGATCCATGAGGCCCAAGATGCCTAAGCCTCTCAAGCCAAGTCCTGGTAGTCTTCTACCTCATCCTCACCATGACCACAGGCAGAGTCAGAACAGTCATCAGCATCAACATCAGTCAGAATGAACATCTCACAACAACACCATCTGTGGTGTTATGGACGATGCGCTGGAGAGATCACCCACCCATAGTTACAGCCGTAACTGACGCTGTTTCTGCTGGAAGTGTTGCCCTTACAGCCATCGTCAATGAAGTGGATTCTTCCTACGCCACGGAGCACACCCTCCGCCATGTTTGTTTTGTGAAGAGCCACGCTGCGAGGCACCTCCCAGGACCATTAGCCTCCTGTAGCGAGCGTTCGCTAACACGTTTGGCGAACAGGTCGTTTTTTGACAAAGCGCTCGCCAACGTTACCAAACATCTTGTACGTTGACCGCACGTCAGGTGTTGTTTCAAATTTTTTTCTCTTATGTATTTTGATGTGTACCGGCACCCTCAGAGGCTGTAGTTGGAAGGGGATAGTGGGTGGGGAAGAAGAAAGGAAGGAGGTGTAAAGCTTTTCTCCCTTGAGCTGACCCCACACCACACATTCACCATTCCTGCAGGCATTTCGAAAGGTTCAAATGTAAAACGTGCTTAATGCAGCTAATTAATGCATGCAGCATCTAATTAAGTGCTCAGCAGCACCTCTAGCTGGCAGGCTGGAGTCACGCTGAGGACAGGTCGGGCTTCCGAAAAGCCTTTACCGCCAAAACCAGAGAAGACAGGACAGGCCCAGGTGAAACCTGCACTGAAGTTTGTTTCTTAAGTCCAGTCTCACCTTCATAACAAACATGTGGATCCGTGTATTTACAGGCTGTAAAAGTCGAATTGTTTGTAGCTTTAACCAAAGAGTCCAGTTGTTGGAAAGGTTAAGAAGTTATAACACAGAGAAGGTTTGTGTTGCAGTCAATGAATAGATTTAATTCAATCAATCTGATGTTTGTCTGTATTGAATATGTGTTTATTTATCTTAATGCATCTCACCTCACCTCTTGCCCTTTGACTTTCGATTTTTAAAACCGGGGAATGGCATTGCATTTCAAAAAGTGTTGATTGCTTTTTAATATCACTGCCCGAGGCATACATATCACGGCTGTATTGCCCTTTTACTTGAAATTGAATTTCTTCTATTATGTGATTTTTAATCCAGTCTTCCTAAGGCTACAAAATCGATTCCCTGAGCTCTTCGGCTTTAATTGTTGTTTAGCAGGAGGCCATATGGTAACAGATTAGTTTGTTATTACTTGTCAATATTACCTGTTTTGTACTCCGTCTTTGTCTGGCACCGACAGTGAGGGGATACATCGAATTGGACCTGGACCTCTATGGGTTTGTAGAGTTTAGGGAATCGTATTAAAACAGCTTCACCATAATGACAGTTTACTGATTTTCTCTGTTTTATTTAAATTTAAATTGATTAGCTTTTTGTTTTGGATGCTTGGGTTTACGAAACAAGTGTTTTGATGTTCTCTGATCAATTGAGTTGGCATTTGGGACTAATTTCTGACATTTAATCTTGGGATGGTCCGATCCACAACAAACATGGCCAATCGACGTGAATCAAATTCTGTAGTTTTGTTACAAAATACAGTTGCTGCATGCAGTGACCTCCGGTCGTACAGTGCCATGGCTATGACATAGCAGGAGCACTTGTGTTTACCTCCGCCAAAGGCTACTGCCTTGTTTGTTTGTTTGACTTTTAGCAGGATTACTAAAAAACCACTGGAACCATTTTAATGCAAGTTGGCAGAGGGCATGGGGTAAGAAAGCACCTATTATTTTTTGGAGCAGATGTGTATAACAGGGTAGACTTTTTCACTTTTGGAACATTATGGCATGGAGCATTTGGAGGGAATAAGGCACGACTCTCCATAACTCAGTAATGAGCAGTTAGCATGATACAAGCAGTTGTGAAGCATCTCTGATCATGTCAATAAAATTGTATTGAGACCTACATGATGAATTGAAGCACAGATCTGCACGCGGTGGGAGAGGAAACTATCCTTGGCAGAGGTATACACTTTCTGGTGCATGTTGACAATCGATGGCACATGGTATAAAGCGGATAGTGCAAGTGCGTAATCTGAGCACAAAGTAGGGTTCAAGACTCAAAGGGACTGTATTTAGTCACTTGTCATGGGTGTGTTTTAAGTGTAATATGAATCAAACCTTCTGTCATTTCCTTGAACACACAAGTGAGCCAGTTGCTGGCGCTTTGCTCTTTAGATGATGAAATTCGAGGTGAGAGGTTTTCTGGCAAGGACACGAAGCGTTAGTGCAAGAGTGGCAACAGCCATCATCCACTAAAGCCCGTATCTCACTAGGCTTGAGACAAATGGCCATTCGTCTAATTCGTCTCTTGGTCTCAATGTAGTCTGAAATTATTCTCGAAGCAGTCAGAATCAGTGTTCCCATTTGCTAATTAGTTGCTCGCCTCGATTTCATTCGCCTGCAGATTTTTAACATGTTGAAAACCCTGGTAGCGAATGAACGACTGCTTATTTTCGCTAACTTGTCTCTAACTATTCTCTAACTAGTCTTTTTACTCATCAAGGAGTCTTCAATAGAGCGCTACCAAGCTGCCCCCGGTCTGTTTCAGTTGTATCCTAAAAATTGCATTTTTTTAAGGTGCACTTCACAGCCGCACTTCAGAGAGAGGAAAAAGAGATGGGAGTCCCATGCATGCACATACACACAGAAAGACGTAGCAGGATGGGTTCATCATGGACGTTTCTTTAACTTCCCCCGTACACAAATCAATAAATATTCCAATAGTTGCAAGTCAATAATTCATCAATACGATAAATATCTTCATAACATATGTGCAATAACAACGCTGCGAGCGCAAACGAGAGAGAAAACGGGAGTCGGGCGAACGCACATACACACAATAATATTTTCCAGGAGTCGCTCCACTGTGGTCAGTAGAAAGAGCGGTCGCCCGGTTCCCCAAAAACCTCAAATTCATCTAGCAGTCGTCTAAAAATTCATCACAGTCGCCAAACATTCGTCTCTCAATGAGATACAAGCTTAAAGCTTCCTGAAATAACACAATTCAGAGCCTCAGTCCCACAACACCTCCCCTTCATGGTCCTCCAAAGCCCCGATGGCCTCCATATCCCACCAGGCGCAGATAGCCTCCCCACCCATCCCCGCTGCACCTGGATGTTATGGACAGATCTAGCTTAGTGCTCCCTGCCTGCCAACCTGGGAAGGAAGAAAACCAGCGTTTTCTATTCGTTTTTACTTTACAAGCGGAGTGCACGCATGTCGTGGACCCGCCTATGTGTGGCGTATCTAATTAATGTGGCATGTAAATGACAGAAAAAAACTTGAATTTAGACCAGGATTTTTTTTTACTGGTCGCTTTCCGCTGCCACCAAATACCAATGCATGGGAGTTGCGGCTGACCTCATCTTATTTTTAGACCAACACGCCTTGTAGGTTTAACAAATGAGTGCAGTTCTACTTGTTACATGATGTGGGCACTGGGTGTGAAACAGACACCTGTGTCAGGTGTTCACTCCCAGTGAAACCTGCACTGCGTGGCGCACCGCTTTCTGCCGGGTGTAAAGTTTTCATCCTAGATCTGCATTTCAAGGAACATCTACACTGCCTTGTAGTTAAAAACACATCTGTTTGGTGTAAAGTTACCAGACAGGAATCAGATCTACATGTGGCTATACAGCTGCAGATTTTTGATACTTTTGATGTCGATCCCTGACAAATAATGTAAATTAATCCTTACAAATAATCTTATTCATTGTTCATATCCATGTCCTGTTGCTTATGTGGTTTTGTACTAAAAGTTACATGGAGAAAAGTGAATATCTTTCATGAAAAATGTGTTAAATTGACATAAAAAACAGCTCGTGTTGATGCTCTCTGGATTTATGGGCTCTTTTCCCTGTCTCATTCCTCTGAATAACTGTCAAAAGTTTACGCAAAGTAGCACTACACTGTGAAACTTCTACAAGTTATAATGGAAAATGATAACAGGAAAGGATTCAGTGATCTAGAAAATCAATAGTAAATATTAGGTTTGTGTCAGTCTATAGGAATCCAGCAAATAAAGATACTGACCTTATCGTCTCTATAAACACTGTGCATTAAATTCAACAATTTACATGTTATCACATTTTTTCCATACTGTAATCCTGCTGCTTCTATTTCCGTCTGCCTCTGTATTTGGAGCAGTTGTTGTATGTCTGTCCGTCCTTGAAGAGGCATTATTGATGTGAAAATGAAAAATTTTTTTTGTTCGTCAGAAGATTAGATTTGCCTGTCTCCAGTTATACTTGAGTAAAAAATGAATCATTAAATACTGAGGTGAATCTAAACAGTGATGTCTATAACTAGTTTGGTCTTGATAAAATGTTAATTCCAGACATTTTCATTCTTATTGTGACTCAGTTAACATATCTTAAAAAAATTAGAATTTCAACAAAAGACATCTTTACACAATACGGACAGTTACACAAATACGGTTATACATTAACTTAGCTAATCATTTTGGATTGTGGATATCGACAGTAAAACTAATATGTTGCCAGTGAAAGTGCAGTTGTGGATATCTCAAAGCTTTAAGGCGCAGTCACACTGTGACGTTTACAGCAGCGACTGGTGAACGAGGTGAAAGGGAGAGAAAAGTGGCCTCACGTTGGTGAAAATCACGTTCCCAGAGTTTGGTAGCAAACCTCAAACACAGCACGGCATTGCACACCGTGAGCCCAACTGAGGCTAGCCTTAGCCAGCGCTCCATTAGATCAAGCGGGACCTTTGCCAACGTCGGCAATCGGCAAAATATTTTCAACATATTGAGAATTTTGGACCCCTTCACCCTTGTTCATCAGCGAACACCGGCGAAGGCCGGCACAGGCTACCAGAGGCTAGCGATCAGCGACCAATGCAAGTAAGTTCATCTACGTTGGCCCAAACTTAACTTAGTTCCAGCCCATTAGATTATCGGCACTGTGGCACAAGTGGTTACGGCGCAGTCGCACCTAGGCGTTTGGGCCAATGTAGATGAACTAGCCTCCGCTAGCCAGCGGATACATTGGCCAGCAAATACATTGGTCCACGTTGGCCCAAACATCATAGTGTGACTGCACCTTAACCATGTGTGCTGCAGTGCCAATAATCTAATGGGCTGGAAATCAGTTCATACGTTTTGATTTTATTTGTACTCTACTTGTCTGCGAGGTCAGAAAACCATTTGCATGTCTCACAAAGCATTTGTTCATCATTGTATTGAAGCCAGAACCACTGGACAATTGTTTTTTTGTTTTTGTTTTTTGGGGGGGTCTTTGTTTTTGCATTGGATCTGGCAACTATGGAAACATGGTTGCCAGTTGAAGCACAGTCACAAAACAAAAACTGAGTGCAAATCCTCTTTGGAATATCGCCCATGCGAGATGCTTGTTTCAATATGATGCAATTTGCCTTTTCCTCCTAAAGAAGGTGTCTTAGTGCTGATTTACCAGTCCAGTCAAACAGCTGAGGGACATGAGTGCAATACACAAATTAGAAATTACTTGTACCGTCGGAGAACTACACTAATAACATCTACAATCAGAATCTTCGCTTGTCCTAGCCAAGCAGCCGAGCCTTAATGTCGAGCACGGTCCAAACCTAACAGTGACGGTTCCGCTGTGTTGGAGAGTATTTGCCTCAGTGTTTTTGTTTTTTTTGAATTGTTAAAGTTGGTTGACTGACAGCTTTAGGCCTAGAGACAGCAGCCTTACCTTCGAGTCAGGACGTTTGTGTCGCATATGTGTAAGTCTAAACGCTACAATCTGGCGGATTAGTCAGCACAGACAGAAACACATCCAGTACCCCATTATACGATATAAATCCTCAGTTTGCATGTGAAATACATGAGATGTGGCACTGAGACGGAGGCTTTTTTGCGTTACAAGCAGATCGTGTGGCGTGCAGATTTGAGTCTTAGTTCACCAACCACCAAGTTGTTTGTAAAGAGAATCAGCCTGAAATATAAAATATCCACCAGCTGCCCCACCCACCAACGCCATCACCCCCTCCACCCCAAAAAATACACACACAGCTGAATCCAAGAACCCACACTGCACTCCGAGCCCCCCACACACACACAGCCCCGTAGCCCTGAGAGAGAGATTGTGTGAGACCACTGTGACTCACTTTGTGTGACTGCGTGTGTGTGTGTGTGTGTGCACGTGTGCGCACGCACATCTGTGCGAGTCTGTGTGCAGGTGCATTTGTATCTGTTTGTGTATGTTACAGTGTGTTAATTTGACTTTGCAGTCAGATGACAGTGCCACTGTACAATATGACGCTCAAATGTGCCAAGTGCGGAGTTATCTCTTCGGCTGACGTTTCCACCACAGCTACCAGTAACGCCATGTTAGTCCCGCTAATTATTTTTTCCTTAACTCTCCTGACCTCTGTTCTCTCCTCTACTGTGTGCCTTCCTTCTTCTCCTGCTATTGGTTGGTTCTCTCCTTTATCCCACTTTCATTTTTGCTCTGTGATACAGCAGCAGGGAGGATTTCACAATAAGAGTCTGTTGAAGCTTATGTGCTGTTTTTACTCTGTACATGTGTACAGTTGTGTGTGTGTGTGAGTGTGTGTGTGTGTGTGTGTTCATGTCCATGAAGTGACACGATCAGCTTCACAAAGATTACAGTAGATGCTGATGAGGTCATAGCGGTGAAGGCAGTGTGTGTGTGTTTGTGTGTGTGTACAGAGCTGGATCATGTTCATTTTATTCATACCTGTTTTTACAGGGAATGCTGGTTTGTGCTACAATCCAACAGCATCAAATACACATCCTCATTCCTAGTGTACATCTGATGCAGTTGTTGTTTTCACACCCAGTACCGTGTTTATTAAATCACAAGCCTACTTGTGTTCATCTGTGCGCCCGCGGACGTGTTGGTCTAACACTGAGGCGTGGTTAGGCACAGTGCTTGTGCATTGCTTTTGTGTGGCAGCAGAACACCATAAACTACCAAAAAAACCTGGTCTTAAGTCGAGCGCAGAGTTGTTGTAGTATTTATAAGGCGCAATATTCAGACGCACCTTACATAAGCAGGTTCACGGCGCACATACGCTCTGCTTTTGTACACAATGAAAAAAAATAAATCATTTGATTAAATAAAAGTAAACACAAATGGAAATCACCTCAGGGAGCTTTGGGGGCTGCTCTCCGCTGGCTCGCTTTGATCCAAATCCATTAACTCACCAGAAAACCTCTCACTTGAGTTCAAGTTCCTGTGCACTCCTCCTCTTAAAAGGGATGACAGGGGATGAAACTAAATTGTGACTGATGGGAGATAAATATCAAAATCTGACATGCCGTGATACTCACGCAACCCTAACCCTAACCTCCGGGCGAATTTTGGGCCAAATGTGTCATAACTACTAATTCAGTGTGATTCCGAGTGCGAACTTGTCGCTATTTGCCTATTTTCTCGCAATTTTGTGTCTCCAACTGGTCGCGAGCTGTCTCAGCCCAGTGAGATACTCCCCTTAAACTTTGACCCTGTCCTCTAACTTGTGCTCGACATGAAGTGTGGCACCAGTGTGGGGGCAGATATGATAATTGTAATATTTGCCTATTTTTCTGTAATGATTTGAACTCAACCTCTTTCCACACTCGGTTAAGGCCCGGTTCACAGTTTACAAACGTCCATCCTGTTGGTACGCATGAATGACGGGCAGCCTGCACACTGCCGAAAATTCTTTGTTTCTAGAAAAATTGAAAAATGTAATAATAATAACTAAAAAAAAGTAACATGTTGTCACACTAACCAGACTGCTGAGTGAGTCTGCCTTTCTCTTCATCCATGTGTGTAAAACATCGACCCTGACACTAACCATGTCAGCTGATCACAACTAAATCCAAACACTGTGACATATTGTCAGATAAGTGCCAGGATAATGTTGGCTGGTACGATGATACATGCTGTGAGACGATATACAGTGCTCAGCTTTTGCTTTAATTTCTCTGCTTGTATTGTGGGAAATGTTGCGAGTCACTGAGCTCGGCTCATAGATTTCATTACTGAAGTTACAGGATTTTATCATCAATGTGATGGAGTATCTCCATTTGTTCGGGATTAATTTTAAGAATCCCAAACCGACAAATATTATTTGTAGTTTATCAACTGAATTATCAGAAAATTTACCAGATCGGGTTATATATCACTACTGTGATACATAATTACTTGTCAGTTTGATCTATATTGCACAGTGTTTTAACTTATGAGTGTGAATTAATGTGCATAAAGATAAAGTAGTTTTTTTATGTAGTTTATTGTATGCTGAACAAATGATCATACATAATGACTAAGTGTTATGATGCAATATTAGACCGTATGCCTCATTACAACACATGCTGAGCTCTGAGATGCCGTGTCTCTGCATGATCCAGAAGTATGGTAAGATTTCCTGGCTCTGCCACTTTAACCAACCAGAACCAACCTTTTTAACAAACGTCTTGCTCATCAGTTCTGGCAGCGCTCACTAGGCCAGATACTAAAATCCTGCAGAGATTCGATATTAAAAGCCTGTGCCTTGGTGTGCCTGTGCCACTGAAATCTAAAGCTAGCACACCTAGTATAAACATAAAAATTTTAGATGATTCGTTAGCTGCTGTTATGTTAACGCGCAGAGCGCTGTGTGCCGCTCTGAAACCCTTTATTTTCAATGGCTAGCCCTGCGCAGAAGCCAGTGGTATGCCAAGTTCTGCCTGCCGGCAATTGCATGCACCTCGCGGGAAAGTGCACAGCTGAAGGGGAAGCAAACGCATGGATATCAAGGATTTTTAGTGCAAAGTGTGCCTTGAAAATGATGTAATTTAAACATCAAATTTAATAGACTTTTTTCCAGACTTTTTGTTTTTAGGCATAGTGAAAGAAAAGTTTTGCATAATTCAGATTCACTCAGTCAAGGTTGATGAAATCAATTGGACTGATGTCCAAATGTGTTTTAAGCCACTTGATTCATGGATCTCCAGAAATAAAGTTATAATGTGAGTGCAGGTTTCATTACAGCCATTCCTTCCAGGGGCGGGACTTTCAAATAAAGTCTGGGCGCATGCGCTGGTGCCGTGCATCGCCGCATTCATGACACCACGGAACCATCTTGGGTCCTGGATGGCAACCACCCAGGCAGATAGGGTTATTTAAATATGTAAAAAGTAAAACGGTAACAATTACAGCCCTAGATGCCAAGAAATAATAAACTGTACACTAGTATTAACCAAGCTGTTGCTCTGCCATCCTCAACAGTTCAATAGTCCAATATTCCAAAGCCTCTCATCGCTTAGAGTTGTTGGTATTTAAAAAAAAAAAAAATAAGCGTTAGCACTGAGAATCTGTGCTCTCAATGAGAACTGCTAACGGGAAAGGCTATAGCTATGCAACACACGCGAAAAAAGCTGATGGAAGTTCCTTTTTCAAACCAAGTGATTTGATGTTTGAAATTCATACTGTGAGCCAAAATGGCGATAAATAAATATTAATATATAATAAATTATTATAATAAATTATTAATAAATAATAATTGATTCCTTTGGCAAAGCATTATTCAGCAGAGCTCTGCATCAATTCTGCCAATATCTGCATCTCCCATTTAATTTTACTTTTAATCAAGATGACTGTTACATGTATGTTATCCTAAATCACACCAAATCATAATGTGGATAACTCCATTTGATCCTAAAGTGGCTGTCAGGAAAAACAAGTAAGGAATGCATTGTTCAGCTGCAGCTGCCGAGAACAGTTTATCTATCGATACAATAAAACCGATAGTCTATGTAAATAGGTTCTGAATACTGCTTTATTTGAGATCTTAAAATAAGAGTTAAAAATCGTTTTATTTCTGATCTTTTTTTTCTTTCTTTCTTTTTTTTTTTTTTTTTGGGTCAAGGCCACCTAAAATCCCACAGGCACACCTTAATTATTATTTCTGGCTACACCCCTGGTTTGCACAAACCAAAAATATTCTTACACATCTTTTTATTATTTATAAAGTAGCATGGATCTTTCTCAATTAGTGTGAGACTGGTAGACCTGTCTTTCACCGGGTGCAAAGCAACAGGTTAAACTACTTTCGAAAAGTTGCTTAACAGTGTTTGGATTTTTCCATTGCTATTTTTAGTATTGACAGTATTGAAGTGATTTTCATTATTTGGCACCATCCCCGGCCATATGTTCCATCTATTCTTTAATTCTAGTTTGATTTTCTTGTTTTATTGTATATTTCATTCCATATTTGGCACATTGTGGGCATTATATCTCTCCCCATGGTTGCTAGTTCAAATTGTCAGCTGGCACTGATGTGAAGGTAGGCGCACGCCGTGCACAGGGGGCAGCTAAACCATCTAAATTTAACTACAGTTGTTTATAATTTTACATAATTCATCAGCATTCACTAACCATCCAGCAGGTGGCAGACAGGTTTAAGGTATATTACACAGGCAAAACAATGTTGCCTTTTCGATTGATATCCAAGTAGGTTGAGTCAGGTCAACTGGACTTTTCTGGATGAAGAGTGGAACATCTTCAAGGAACTAAACAAGTCCCGTTGACCTGACTCACCCTACTTGGATACCATCACCTGGATGATTGTGAACCTCCACAGACAACTTTTCGCTTGATCTGGTGCAACAAAGTTTATGAACAACTAATTAGTTTATCCTGTTTATGCAGTCTTTTAATCTGATGAGTTACAAGAAGGTAGCATTCATTGTTTTTGAGTTATTGTATACGCACCCTGGCTGGGATGGACTAACCCACTCACTCACTCGTCTACGTTTTTGTTATCCAAGCCTCACGTTGTTACCAGCCCAGGGAATAAAGTTTGCAAACACTTGTGTGGATCTGGTCCAAAATACCCTGTTCTCACCACCTTTATAAGTCAGATTTTTTTTAAATTTTGTACATTTGCAATACAGAAAAACTCTTCTAGAATTTAATGTGTCCGCTATGTCACATTCAAACTTTTACCATGCACCCCCTTCCCCGTCCCCCCAGAACTCATCATGAGTGGTATCATTTTATTTGGTGAATCATCCCGATTGAGAATTGCGATGTTAACACTTGATATCCTGGGATGGACTCTGGTTACAGCTGTTTTTCAAAATGGCAGACGTGAAATCGGCAAAAAATGAATTTTCTTCATATCTCAGCACTTAGACAAAATACAGATATGAATGTGGTATTGATACCTATGTTTTTGAGGTCAAGGAATTCATTAAAAGCTATCACGCATGCTAACTCCAACATTTTCAGGACTGTTTTGACAAAATCTAAAATGGCGACCAAATAATTTGTGATTGTTTTCTCTGTATGTTTTCTATAAGTTGAGACATGAAGAAAATTATTTTTTTTCCAATTTTGCATCAGCCATTTTGAAGAACAGCTGTAACCAGGGCCCACCCTAGGATATCAAATGTTAACATCGCAATTGTCAATCAGGATGATCCATCAAATAAAATGATACTACTCACGATTGGTTCTCTGGGGGGGGCTTGCAAGGTAACACCTCCGGGCTCATGGACTATTTTACCAAGTATCCTGAAAGTCGGTGCATTTAGCCCGGCAGATATGTCAAAAAGATGTTCACTTCTAGAAGAAAGCATGAAAATTTGTACATGGGGGTTTTTGAGTATGCTGAATCCACTGGCAAACCAATTTCGCAATTTCACCCTTTCCATGTGTAAAGCGTTGTGGTGGCCATCTTATATCTTGCTCTGGATGCAATTTACAGTATTTTAAGCTATTTCATCACAATCCTTGTCCCCAAAAACCTACATTTTGCCACAAAGATCATGTTTCTACGTCAAACAGAACCGAAGTTATGGTAAGATTGAAATTCGCAATACGGATGGCGGCCATCTTGGATCTAGCTCTGAGCACAATTTACGGTATTTTAAGATATATTATTGAATTCCTTGACCCTGAAAACCTATAATTCGCCACTGAG
>OMMV01188583.1:0-12920 GCA_900302635.1 Chatrabus melanurus | reverse complement strand
AACAGCAAAAATGGTGACAAAGGTCAATTTCTGTATGTACAGTGGTCAAAAGTTAAAGTTGCTCCAATTTTAGTAAAACATGGTGCAAATTACTGGTTGAGCTAATAGGATCAATAAATTGAATAGTTTTGACTGCGTTGAATGCTTGGTCTCCAAAGTAAAGGTCAAACCAGGTCAACGTCCATTGGATACTATGACATATGAAATATGTTACCTCGTAACGTGATCACTAAGCATAACAGATGGTGCAAACTAGCTCTTCAGGTTTGTGCAGAGTTTGAATGTTCTCTCCGTGATGGCGTGGGTTCCCTCCGGACATGCAGGTTGGGTGAAGTGGTGACTCTAAATTGACTGTAGGTATGAGTGAGAGTGTGAATGTGTTAGTCTGTCTATATGTGTCGGCCCTGCGCTAGACTGGCAGCCTGTCCAGGGTGTACCCTGCCTCTCGTCCAATGACTGCTGGGATAGGCTCCAGCGCCCCCCGTGACCCTTAACTGGAATAAGTGGGTTCGGAAAATGAATGAATGGAAAGATTGAGGACCTCGAAAAATGCTGTTAGTGTTTAATTGTGGGTATACTGGATGTAAGGTGTGGGTACAGCAGACTCACCCTAGCCTCCAGTTTCTGCATCTGTTTCTTTCCACCTTTCATAGCCAGATTTTCAGCCTCATCTAAGCGGTGCTGCAGGTCCTTCACTGTCACCTCCAGGTTCTTCTTCATCCTCTCCAGGTGAGCGCTGGTGTCTTGCTCTTTCCTCAGCTCTTCAGCCATCATGGCAGCCTACAAATGCCACAGTAGCTGATGTCATTTCTTTATCAAGTCCGTACTGACCAAATTAAAAATCTTTTCAAAGCACTTTACATCAGTAATGGCTTTCTTGGCCTTCTCATCTGCATTCCTGGACTCTTGAACGGCATCTTCTATTTCACCATGAAGCTGAGTTAAATCTGCTTCCAGTTTCTTCTTGGTGTTCAAAAGACTGCTGTTCTGTAAAAGAAGAAGAACAGAAATGGTAATTGAATGAAAAGCCACTGTTTGATAACTTTGTTCTGATAAACAACATACCTGAGAATGTAGAAGTACGCCACGCTCACTGGCATCAATCAGTTCCTGCTCAGCCATTTTGCGACTCCGCTCTGTCTGCTCCACAACGGCTCGGAGCTCTTCAATCTCAGATTGCATCAAGTTGGTTCTACGTTCCATCATGGCTACCTGCTCCTTCATATCATCCTGTGCTCTAAGTGTGTCATCAAGGTGGATTTGGGAATCCTGAAAATGTATTTGTACCTTTTTAATTTAAATGCTTAACGGAGCTTCATTGACTCACAACATCTAATCATATACATTTAGGTGTACAGGGCGGTTTTTATAATATCACTTTTCACTACTTCTCTAATGGTGTCCCCAAACAAATGCCATTTACTCTCCAAGATTCTTACATCCCTCCAACATTCACCTTGTATGCTAAGCTTTGGTGTTGATATAAATTATGCTGGAAGAATAATTCTTCAAGCAACACCTACCATTTTCACCAAAACAAACTTGCATAATTATTTGCTAAAAATGGTCAATTATGTAACATGCCTGTATTATAACTTTTTATAATACAATAAGGGCCTGATTTACTAAGATCCCATATAACGAGTACTAACTTGCGTGTGCATTCTAAAATTTTGCATGTTGGGTTGGTGAACGTCTTGCAGGTGATTTATTAAGAATAAGTGTGCAAATGACAGCGGGTGGTAACATGATGTAGACAACAGTATGTAAATGAGGATTTTGCGTGTGTTAATGACCATAAGCGCAAAATGAAATTCAATCAGCCACTTGCAGGTATGCGCAAAATACAACCCAACTCAGGAAAAGTTGGGACGATATGGAAAATGCGAATAAAAAACAAAACAAAAAAACAATGCAGTGATTCTTACATTTACTTTGACTTCTATTTCATTGCAGACTGTATGAAGATATTTCATGTTTTATGTGGT
The DNA here is from genome assembly GCA_900302635.1 of Chatrabus melanurus. Classification (NCBI taxonomy): domain Eukaryota; kingdom Metazoa; phylum Chordata; class Actinopteri; order Batrachoidiformes; family Batrachoididae; genus Chatrabus; species Chatrabus melanurus. Next base: position 10,932 of record OMMV01188583.1, on the reverse strand, counting down.
CAACTTCATTTCATTTGTTAATATACATCCATTCCTGCAACACATTCCAAAAAAAGCTGGGATGGGCAATTTATTCTAAATATAAGGATTAAATCATCGCCTTTATAGCCAGTTTTCTTGAGACAAGTCAGGGGATGGATACATGAACATTTCCAACTCACTGAATATGTCTTGGACTACATTTACATCAATAATTAAGAAATACAAAGAGTATGTTACTGTATGGTAAATCTGTGTCAAGTAGGCAGTTCTCAAAAAGTGAGTGACCTGAGCCTAGATTTTATCTATTTTACAAGCCTTCTCCACTCCAACATGAAGCTGTGAATGGGGATGCAACAGGCAAATGTTGCACCACATCCCCTCACATCCACAGAAGCCTATAATTCTTTCAGAGCTGTCATGAGTGTCTTGGTGGCTTCCCTCACTAGTCTACTTCCAGCATGGTCACTCAATTTTTGGGAACTGCCTACTTGACACAGATTTACCATACTGTTTTTATTTCTTAATGATTGGTGTAAATGAAGTCCAAGACATATTCAATGACTTGGAAATGGTCACATGTCCATCCCCTGACTTGTCTCAAGAAAACTGGCTGTAAAAGTGATGACTTAATCCTTATACTGAGAATAAATTGCCCCTGTCCCAACTTTTTTTTGAATGCGTTGCTGATGTACATATATTAACAAATAAAATGAAGTGGATCACACAAAACATGAAATATCTTGGGCTCATACTGTCTGCAATGAAAGAGAAGTCAAAGTAAATGTCAGGATCTGCATTTTTTTGTTTTGTTTTTTGTTGTTTTTTAAATTTGCATCTTTCATTTTGTCCTAACTTTTCTGATTTGGGGTTGAAAGACAAACACACATTTGAACTGAAAATGTTATTCATTGAACATTTACCAATTTTAAAATGAATGTGCCTTGAAAATGGTTTGTCTACTAGGTACGCGGTGTTTGACACAAGCCTGGATTCAGTGGATGTACATACAAAGACCGCCGTGTTCCAGAAGCTAGTGGAACAGATGCATTCTAGATGTGATGGTGTGAATTTTTCTCTACGAAAAAGCATCCATGAAGGTGGCACTGTTATGGGTTGTACCTTGTGTTGTGCCTGAATATTTCTCAGCTGTTTCTGAGCCTCAGCTGCCTGCCTGTTAGCGTGGCTCAGCTGAATCTCCATCTCATTAAGGTCTCCCTCCATCTTTTTCTTAATTCTCAGGGCATCGTTCCTGCTCCGGACCTCGGCATCCAGAGTGGTCTGTATGGAGTCAAACACTCTCTGGTGGTTCCTCTTAAGCTGCTCCATCTCTTCGTCTTTCTCCGCTGTTTTTCGGTCCACTTCAGCCTTCACCTGGTTTAGCTCCATTTGTACACGCAGGATCTTTGACTCCTCTTGTTCCAGGGAAGCCTTAAAAAATATGTTGTGTTCATGCACAGTAAATGTCAGTGACTATTTACAGCACATTGGCAATAATCTATCATGATACGGAACAGACCCCAAGAGTCATACATTGAATTTAAAAGGATAAATTAGATCTTCTAATGACTTGGAAGCTGTAATTTGATTGCCACATCTACTATTTTTCTGCTGATTTCAGTCTTACCTCAGCTTCTTCTAGCGCAGCTTGTACATCAGATTTCTCTGTCTCCACCTGCTTCTTAAATTTCTCCACTTCATGGAGCGTTTTTCCACTCTCTCCAAGTTGCTCTGTCAGATCTGTGATCTCCTCTGTGTTTCCAAAATCGTAGAATGATGGAAGCTTGAATGTCATTTTTAACTTTTGAAGTCATTTGGAGCAAATTTTTGTTTCTCAAAAGAACATTTAACTTACGTTGCAGGTTTTTATTTTCCCGTTTCATTGTCTCCAGATGGTCAAGGGCTTCCTCGTATGAGTTCTTCAGTTTGAAAAGCTCAGTACTCAAACATCGAGATTCCTTCTGAGCACCTTCAAGCTCTGCCTGAGACTCCTCAAACTTTTGTTTCCAGTCAGCTATAACCTGAATTCAGTGAAACGTTGGCACTTATCTGAACATGTTAAATCAATAAACTGCAGTCTCAGTGTAAATCTTAAATAAAATACCTTGTCAAAGGTTTTCTGTTTCTTGTCAAGATTAGCAGCTACGCTGTTGGACCGTTCTATGTCAACCATGAGATCCTCCATCTCGTTATGGAGTCGCTGTTTGGTTTTCTCCAGTGAAGCACACTTGGCATTCACTGCTTCAATTTGTTCTTCAGCCTCTTGCAAGCGTTGTGCAAGCTTTTTCCTGTGAAAAATGAAAAAGGTGTAATCAGGATTTATGCACAGCAATTGTTAAGAGGCTGAAAATGCAGTCAATATTAAAATGCAACAGACATAAGATTTTGGAGACAAATACGCATTGTTCCAAAGTTTACGCAAGCACTGTAGTCATGTACAATTTTGAATTTGACTTTTAAGTTTCTAATTCACTACAAACAACTACAGCTGCGTTTATTTGCTCGGTTTTACAACTACAAGAGAAATCACAGATAACAAACCTTCACCTCCTAAATGGGTTTTATTCTTTGAAACATCCCGCTAACTTGATTAACATGATGTTTGGAATTATGCACTTCTCTGCATCAGATCCAGGTAAATAATTTAAAAAAAATTTATTTATTTTTTTATTTCAGAACGAGGTACATTTCCAGTGATGGAAGCCAAATTGTTGAAAATAGCAGTATCTCTCAATTGTAAGTAAAAAAATTTTTAAATCCACAGTCTGACTGCACTAATATTGAAATGTTGCTTGTTAGTGCATCAGCTATAATAATCCAAAGATTAATACGATACATCAAATTCTGAAAGCAGCTTCTTTACATAATAAGTGCTTATATTTTTAATACATATTGTTAACAATGCGGCCCTGCGATAGACTGATAGCCGGTCCAGGGTGTACCCTGCCTCTCACCCAGTGACCACTGGGATAGGCTCCAGCCCCTCTGTGACCCTTAATTGGAATAAGCGGGTTTAGAAAATGAATGAATGTTAACAATGCTGTACTGGAACTTCAGCAAAAATGTAAAAGGATGCTATTTATAAGAGGACACTGTAAGACGTTTCTGATAAAAAATTGTTCTCATGCGGGGCAGGTTATGGCATTTGGGATTGAGTGATTAGATTTTGTAGATGATATGGATTTGAATCCTAGAATCTTTTAATGATTATCGCTACTCTGACTTGACTACTTATACCATTACGTGTCCCGTAAGTTCCAGTCACACTATGACATTTACCTCAGCGGTTGGTGAGCGCGGTGAAAGGGAGAGAAAGGTGGCCAAATGTCAGCAAAAATCATGTTCCCGGAGTTTGGTAGCAAATCTCAAATGCAGCACGGCATTCCACACAGTGATGCTAGCGGAGGCCAGCAGAGGCGGGCGTTAGCCAGCGCTCAATTAGAACAAACGGGACCTTTGCCAACATGGCAACGTGCGGGAGAGGGGTTCGACACACCACTGTCCAGTGTTTCTGAACAGGTAGGGCGAAGCAGCACCCAGCATAGATGATCGCACCAGTAATTTCGGCTACCAAAGGCTAACGAAGGCTACCTTGGTCATAGTGGAGATTAACTTTCTCTACCGGTCTCCAATGTAGCCACAGGTATGTCTGCAATCACCGAAAATTTTTCAACATGTTGAAAATTTTGGACACGGTCGCCGTTCATCAGCGAACACCAGTGAAGGCCAGCACAGGCTACCGGAGGCTAGCGATCACTGACATTTGCAAATACGTTCATCTATGCCCAGGTGTGACTGCGCCTTTAGAGGCATTGTTTTCTAGCCAGTATGAAATTTTAGAGTAAAAACTGTGATGAAAGCAGCACGGTGGTGCAGTGTGTCATCTTACAGTAAGAAGGTCACTGGTTTGAACCAGACCTGGAGTAGGCCTAAGTGTCTGTAATCTCTGCAGTTTGACACTGCATTATTGTTGGTTTACTTACCTAAGGATCTCAACATTTCTTTCAACACAGGCAATACAAAAATATTTATGAGGATTCATTAAATCAGAATGTATCAGAATGTACTTGCAATAGCACAAGTGAAAAAAAAGAAATAAACAAGGCTTGATGACTATTTGATGTTGGATAACTAAGCACATACGTATGACTGCGGAATGTTTCATTGTATGTAATTACTTTGCCTCTTCTAGCTCTTCAGTCCGTTGGATGGCATCAGTTTCATATTTGGTTCTCCAAACAGCCACCTCAGTGTTGGCTTTGGACAATGCACGCTGCAGCTCAGCTTTGGCCTCCTGCTCCTCCTCATACTGCTCTCGAAGGAGATCGCAGTCGTGACGAGCTGACTGCAAACTGTGAGCCAGGGCGTTCTTGGCCTGTAGAAAGAAAAGTCGAATAAATAAAAAAAAGTGCAACTGTTTGCAAATATCACCTTAAATTACAACTGTCCAGGACATATTGGGATCTATCTTACATCCAGCGCAAAGCAGTGCAACTCCCAACACAGGGGTCATTGCTAGTTTCCACCAGACCCAGTTGTCACTTTTACGCCTTGCGCCCGTGTCCTCTACACCATGATACTACTTGCACTCTTTGGCATGTTAATCTAAAAAGTAGGTGCGGTTGGGTGCAGTGCTGACACATTAATATGTCCATCACCCGAAAGCGTTTGCACCTTGGACCACCAAAAACGTTAAAGTCCAGTGCTGTCTAGCGCTGTATAAAGACAGTCAGATGTAAGCGGTTACGTAACTGGGTTCACAGTGCACATACACTAAGCTTGCCTGCACACATCATTGCCAGACACCTGCAACAGTGTAATACTAATATTAATATGACAGCGTATTATGGCCACTGTAGACAAGGGAAAAAATGGAATGGGAGGAGGGAGAAAAAAAGTCATATTTTATAAGAGAGCTGTCTCTCCCTCTCTCTCTCAATCAGTAAGAGTAAAGACAGAAAAATGCAAAACCTCACATTGCTGCTTCGCTGCTTCACCTCAGGGAGCTTTAGTGCCCGCCGTCTGCTGTGCGCTCTGACAGGTTGGCACGAATCTGTTAACGCACCAGAAATCCTTTCACTTACATCCCTTTCTGCGATACCTGTGCCTGACACAGTCCAGTTTAAAGGGAAGGACAGGTGCCACTGTGATTGGTTGATATCTTCGGACTTCGTTAGGCCTGTGCCTAATGAACACGGTAAGTCCAACCTCTTTGTGCCCAGCTCTGGGCTTTGCGCCCGTATTTCCCACCATTTAAATAGCAAAGTGCGCTCAAACATCCCCCAAATGGACTTGCACCCACTGCAAATCAAATTGTTTTTGTGTCCACCATCAAATAAGAGCCCTATGTCTTCACCATCATCTGTTTGTAGGTGGTTAGGAAAATTGCTCAAAAACTAACTGACCAATTTTCTCAAAACATGATGAGATGTTTGGGTCGAATGTAGAACACAAAGTCATTAACTTTGGGGTGGATTTCTATAAAGGGGCAGAAACAGGAAATCTTAAAATACTTTTTAACCTTAATTCAATAAAATTTCAATTAAATTAAAAAATGGAATTGAATTGAACCTTTAAAAAAAAGGAAGTTATAGGAAATTGCCCAATGTATGTATTGTAAGAAGTGCCTCTTTAGTTACCTTTGTTTCCTCTTCAATATGTCTTTTCAGCTCATCAATTTGTGTACTGAATCCCTGCTTTGCTCTGGTCAGCTGCGAAATGAGACTTTCTCTCTCTTCCATCTGTCGGCTGAATTCACCTACGACAAGCAAAGCAGAGTTAACAATTAAGAGAATGTTTTCTGAATTGTAATAAAAGGAAAAGGCAGCGTGGTGGTCAAGCTGTTAGTGAGCTTGCTTCCAAAGCAGAAGGTTCCCGGTTCAAGAGCACCCGTGCCAAGTCTCTGTGTTATGTGGAGTTGTGTCAGAAAAGGCATCTGGCGTAAAACTTGTGCCAAATCAACACGCAGATCCATGTTGGATCTGCTGTGGTGACCCCGAGTGAAAAAGGAAGAAGCTGAAAAAACTTACTTAAGGAAAAGGCTTACCATTCTCTGTTTGTAAGCGGGCCTTCTGAGTGGAGAGATCAGCGAGTTGCCGCGTGTTCTCCTCAGTTTTTGCTTTCATTTCCATAACCTGATCTTCAAGTGAACGACACGACTTTTCCAGGACAACCTTTGTGTGATGAGGTCATACAAATTAATCATTCACCCAATTCAGTGAGTAGTGGATTTCCTCAAACTCACATTTATAAAGCTTACCTTAGCTTTTGCAATGGTTTCCATATTGCTCACCAAATCGTCAATTTCCATTTTTAACTCACTCTTTTCCTTCTCCAGCTTCTGCTTGACTCTTTGGAGGTTCTCAATCTGTTCTCCTAGCTCAGCCATACTGTCCGCCTGCTTCTTGCGCAGACCAGCTGTCATGGTTTCGTGGTGTAACGTGGACTCTTCCAGGTCACGCCGTAGTTTTATGAACTCTGCTTCACGCTTCTTGTTCATCTCAATCTGAGCCGCGGTTGCTCCCCCGGCCTCCTCTAGTCTCTCACTGATCTCCTCAATTTCCCTTGCGAGATCAGACCTCTGCTTTTCTACTTTGCCTCGAACTGCACGTTCGGCCTCAACTTCTTCCTCTAGTTCTTCAATACGAGCCTGAAATCAAAATATGTTCCACAATGATGACTCAAAGACTAGTTTTATTTCATGTGATTAATGCATAATTTAAATCTGAGCTTTATTACATGGAGCTCTTTCAACTTCTTTTGAAGCTGGGCGCTCATTGATTGTTCGTCTGCAATGTTGGTGGCCAGCTGGTTGTTTTCAAATTCTTTCCTGTGAGGACACAACAAGAAATGTTTACGCAAAACTTACTTTCATCGTAGAGGTTCGATCAGTTCATGACCTTACTTTTTAATTCTCTCCTCAGATTGTTGTTTATCATTCTCCAGATCCATTATGGTTTCTTGAGTAAGTTTCACATCACCCTCAAGCTTCCTCTTGGCTCTTTCAAGGTCCATGCGGATCTTCTTTTCTTGCTCCAATGAACTCTCAAGCTTCAAGGCAAGTTTCATGCATCTGATTAAAGTATTTATTTTTTTAAACATTAGTCATTCAAAAATCATTGTCTTTCTGCAACTTACATCATCCACTTGCTGCTCAAGCTTTGCTTTTGCTTTTGACAGAGAATTGACTTTGTCTTCCTCAGCTTGAAGATCATCCAGTGTTTGCTGGTGGGCTTCTTGAAGGGCTTTCTTCTCCTTGGACAGTTTGCCAAGACTTTCATCTTGAGCAGCGATCTCCTCCACTAGATTTTTAACCTGCAGCCATTAAACATGAATTGGAGAAATTTCATGGCTCCACCCTTTTTAGCAGATCCACCTCAAAATTTTGTGAACATTTTCAATTAACCATATTGCTCTAATAGTGGTTATTTGTGAAATCATCCTTGCTCAGATGTGTGTGTGTGTGTGTGTGTGTGTGTGTGTGTGTGTGTGTATGCATATAGCTGCAGTTGCACAATGCTTTCAAGAGTTATGGTAATTTAGGCTTTTCAGGGTCATCAAGACCTGGCATTACTATGTGCTTCCTATCCAGATAGTGTGTACATATGATTAACACCTGGCGGGCAGCGTGGTGGCCTAGCAGTTAGTGCGACCACTTTCAGTGCGGAAGGTTCCCAGTTCGAACCTTGCCCAATCTCCATGTAATGTGGAGTTGCATCAGGAAGGGCATCTGGTGTAAAACATGTGCCAAATCGACATGCAGATCCATGTGGGATGTGGCGACCCCAAAGTTGAAATTGGGAGAAGCCGAAACTGGATTATTACATTGACATCTGGTGTTAATGTCACATTGAGATCTGAGCACTCTGTCTAGTTCATGTTACATCCTCCTCTAGTTTACACGGGTCAAAAACAATGCAACTGCTTTTATTTCAGCTGTGGTCAGTGCCACCACCACTGCCAGGAGGATGATCTGGATTCGGGAACGCAGTCAAGACTGGTGGGAGAGGATAGTGATGGAACCTTCACAATTGAGACTGGCTGTCAAACATATGTATGTGCCATTAAACTTTTGGTTTTATTTGTGGAAGATCATGGCCAGCGTTATCCAGAAGAGACACGCACTTGTGCTCAGCCGTACAGTTGGAGAAGAGGGTCGTGGTGACCATTTGGTACATTTGTATGGTTGTTCAATGTGATTACAATGTGTCCCTGACCACTGCCAGATGTGATTTGGCTGATCAGATCACAATCCATTGATAGGTTTAAATATAAAAATTAACAGTGGGAAGGAGTAGTGTCATGACATTTTCATTTTATCACGTGTATGTAAGAATGTGTTGGCTCAGCTAGACAAGGACTCTTAACTCTTACATGTAAAGATCTATTATCACTTTCATGGATATATATCCTGAAAGGTCACGGTCTATAACTGTGATATACTGGAGTTTAAAGATTTTGGTTGGCTACAAATGTGCTCTCGCAAGCGGTTTGATGATGTAACGCACCAGACTTATACCATGTGATGTGTGCACAGACAACAGTAGCACACCTGTAGTATAATGTTTGCACAATCGTGGCACTTCCGGAAACCCTCCTGGTGATGCCACGGCATGTACAACAACTTTATAGACTCCACGGAAATGCAAGGTTTCAAGTCATGACTTTCCAGGATGCAAATCCGTGAAAGTGAGAACAGGGGTTCATAGTCAAAATATGAAGAACATTTTGGATATATTCAGCCACTGAGAAATTTGCACTGAAATGACTGATGCTTAGTCTTGGAAAATGATATCCAGTTATTCCAACACTACTATCTTAAGCAGAGGGAAATGTACTACTAGGTAAATTACCTATAAACAGCTGTTTTGCTTTTGAATAGTGTAAATTTTAGCATAAATTTACATAATTAAATGCCACATACAAGGAACTACTTTAAAAAGAGATGTTGTTAAAAAGAAAATCATCTCAAGTCTCACTTCTTTTGCATTTGTTTGTTTTTCTGTTGGATTTTAAAGGAGAGCATTGAATACATTTTGTAGATTAAAAAAGTGTGCATCCAGATTTAGTGACAGGTTATTTTTAATGCATTATTGCAGTTTGGTTTTTTTATACGGTGTTGACATGTTCATCAATTTTCCCTACATTTTTAAAGAAGTAATTATGATAAGTCTTTCTGGGCAAAACAATGAGTCATGTGGTTCTACTTTGGCCATTAGTAATATGGACCTTTTAAAGCTGATGCTATGACTACACACAACACAGAGGTCAAGTTAGCTGCTGTAAAGAGTAAACCCTTTAAAAGACCCATGGTAAAAAAATTAAATAAAATTATACAATATACTGAAGAGTTTTGTAATGTGATGCTGTCTCCAACAAAAATGATTGTGATCCTCATTGGCTCGTTGTCTAACTTTCCACCAGTATTAACTAAAATCGGTTAAGTACATTTAGAGAACTGACAAACGTAAAGGGCTAAAAATGCAGCTGTCAACCAAGTAAACTGACGCACCTTGTTTTCTGTGGCGTGTTTCTCTTTCTCAACTTTAGCCAACGTGATCTCAAGGTCATCAATGTCTTTTTTAAGCTCGGAGCATTCGTCTTCCAGCTTCCGCTTCTTGGCCGTCAGCTCGGCGTTGATTTCCTCTTCATCCTCCAGTCTTTCGGTCACCTCTTTGAGTTTCGCCTCCAGCTGGATTTTGCTTTTGATCAGGCCCTCACATCTTTCCTCTGCATCGCCAAGATTTTCAGAGTCCTATGAAAAACAGATTGCAGGAAGTAAGCACTGTCCTTTATGCCAAAGACGGCTGATGCAGATATTTTCATATTCGTTCAGGTGTTCATTTCAATACGATTGTTGCCTTTCAAAAACAGTAAACTCACAGATTGGACTTGCAGGAGGAGGTTATTTTTCTCTTGCAACAGAGAAACCATTTTCTCTTCCAGCTCCTTTCTCCTTGTCTCTGACTTTACCAGATCTTCCTTACATTTGATGAACTCTTCTTTCATGTTGGCCATCTCCTTTTCTGTTTCTGCACTCTTCAGCAGGGGCTTTATTTTGAAGAACAGCTTCAGCCAAGGCCAGTGTTTCACATTCATGAATGAACGCAGGTTATACTGCAGAGTCCAGATGCACTCTCTGTAAAATATATCGCAACAATTTTTACTCTACAATTGATCTGAAATCACTGATAAGAAAAATGGATCAAAGTGGAAGCATATACTGTACTTAAAACTTGGTTCTGCAAGGTAGAGTGCCTTGCAAAAGTATTCACCCCCTTGGGCTTTTACACATGAAGAGCTCTTTTCCAAAACGCAATAAACGCCAAATGTAAAAAAAAAAAAAAACGTGCTTGTGATGCCATTCTATAGTCTATAGTGCACCAATCCTAGTCACTGCCTCATTTATGCCAAACCGTGACATATACATGTTTAAAATGTACGGCAAATTGCTGTTTCTTTCCAAACCGCAACAAGCGCCACGCTTGTTTTTTGGCTGAATGAAATATCTCCTCTCCACCAATCAGCTCCACGCATGTCTCCTTTCCTTTCAAAAATAACTTGCTTTAATAACTGTCACAGAAATATCTCAAATGTGGGGGGGTGTAAACAAGCGGACGTTTTGCGCTGTAACGCTCCATTTTAACGAGCATTAATTAAACTCACACGGACCTCTTAAAGGTGTAAAAATGTGTAAAAATGTTTGATTCATGATGTTTTTCATCCAGGTTTGAATGTTCAAAGAACAGATTGAATGAACTGATTGAAATGAAATGGTCTTGGATCCAGTAAGATAATTATTAAAGGGGTCATATTGTGCCAAATTACATTTTATCTACTTTTGACATTTTCAGGTATTTGGTACTTAATGTTCAACATCTCCAAAGTCCCACAATTCTATGAGGGTTTTAACAGATATTCTCCTGATTTAAGCATAATTTATGACTAACCCCC
>OMMV01188581.1:0-13390 GCA_900302635.1 Chatrabus melanurus | reverse complement strand
TCGTGCAAGAAGGAGACTAGTGAGGGAAGCCACCAAGACACCCTGGACAACTCTGACGAAATTATAAGTTTCTCTGGCTGTGACTGAAGAAATTGTGCATAGTGCAAGTTTTGAATCACCAGTTACGCAACATCATGGTGGAGTGGAGCAGAGAAGGATTTTTCTAAAAAAGAATACTTGAAAGTTTTTCTAACAGTTTGCCAGAAGGCACATGGGAGATGCTAGCCTAGATTTGATCTATTTTGTTGTATGAAAATCCATCTCTGCTCCACTCCACTATGAAGCTGTGAGTGGTGATGCAACAGACAAAAGTTGCACGATGTGCAATTTCTCCAGTCACAGCCAGAGAAGCCTATAACTTCATCAGAGTTGTCATGGGGGTCTTGTTGGCTTCCCTCTCTCATCTCTTTCTTGCACGGTCTCTCAGTTTTTGAAAACTGCCTACTTGACACAGGTTTACCATACAGTACCATAGTGTTTGTGTTTCTTAATGATTGATGTAAATGAAGTCCGAGACATATTGAGTAACCTGGAAATGTTCATGTATTCATCCCTTGACTTGTCTAAAGAAAACTGGTTGTAAAACTGATGATTTACTTGTGTTGTATAAAAGGGTGCCATTACTTATGCAACCCATCATTTTGGCTTAGATATTTGTATTTAATTTATATCAAGTTGTAGAGATTTGTTCTCAGTCTGAGTTAAAAGATAATAATTTTCGAAATTTTAATATAGAGAAGCCTGATTTATTTTTTGTGTTCTTAATGACATAAAGAAATTAAATTTTGTCAGCACGGTAAATATTCAGGTCAGAGTTCACAGTTACCCAGCGATGCTCTCGTACTGTGATTGCAATTGACAAATATTGACATATTCGAAATAAACAAACAAACAAACAAACAATCTTTGAATAGCAGTGAAGGTTATTTGCTTCAAGCTGCGTTCCGGCAGTATCCCTGGGACCTACTGTTCAGTAAAAGGGTTGCCACAGCAGCACGTGCAAGCTTAATGATGGGGGGAAAAGAGGAATTTTGTGTCAATCACACATGCAACAAAAGAACGTCACCATTGAATTTGCTCCTCTTTTATGCAGAATTAAATAATCCTTTTTGCCGTGAATATTTTCTAGTTCTAACTTTGCTATGATTACAGTAATTGCGCTTGGACTGCTTTAGCATTGTCAGGGATTGCTGTGCTTTTATTTGAATTTGTGACATCTAATCTTGCTTTACTGCCTGCTTTTATGTTTTTTTTATGTCAGGAGTGTACTTGAGAGCCACGAATTCCTTCTGAGTAACACCCTTTTTTTTAAAATAAAAAAACCCCCAAAAATCTTAAGATTAAATTTTTCAACATTTACCGTATTTTCCGGAATATAAGTCGCACCTGTCAAAAAATGGCTCTTGAAGAGGGAAAAAACATATACAAGTTGCATCGGCGTATAAGTCGCACTTTTCCCTGTATGTGGAACTCACATTTTAACAGGGGGGCGAGTTTAACAACGGACAGGAACTCAGTAGCACATGCACACATCACAGCGTGTGCTGTTATTTAACATAAGGACTTTTAAATGACAAAAATAAGCAAGATGGACAAATAAACATGCATTGAACAACATATCGGATGTTATTTGACGCAGTTCGGACAAAAGGAATCGTCAGATGGACACGAATGGATATGCGAACAGTGGAATTTTGCAGGGAGCCCTCAGCCTGTGATGTGTACCATATGGACTTTTACATTCCAAAAATAAGCAAGATGGACAAATAAATGTGAGTTGAACAACATATTGGATATTATTTGATGCAGATGAACACAAATTGCTGACCCACAGTGTTGGAAACACTACATTAAAAACGTGAGTACATTTAAATTTTTTTTTTAATCAGCTCTTTAATTTGTGATTTTTGTGCATTGTTGTCGAGTACTTTTATTATTGGTATTTATTCTTTTATTATTGAAGTTTATTTTATTTAGTGCATTGATTCGTGGGAAAGCCTGATATAAAAAGTTATTTTTATGAATAAAAACAAACGCTTGATTTTTTTGGTATATAAGTCGCACTGGAGTATAAGTCGCAGGACCTCCCAAACTAGTAAAAAGAAAAAATGCGACAAATACTCCGGAAAATACAGTACATCTTATTTGTCATGCTCATTGCTGTGGGTAGCCACGCGGCCCCCTTTGACCTGGTCCGGCAAGCGCCACATGTTCTGAGAAGTCAAATCTACTATTTTGAAATTTTAGACCAAACGTTTGGCATATTTTGATAGAAAACACAATTTTGTCACACATTGACATTAAAACTTCTTTCAAATATGCATAATTTCAAAGATTATATTCCATGAAAGTGCCAATACTCGGAACTTAGAATAAGCCAGCCTGTGTCGTCACATTCCACTTTTGTGTTCGTGCTTCTAAACATCTGCTGACTGCTTGTGCGGTCATGACTCCAGTCAAGCAGCCTCTAATTTAGCTAAATATTGGTGTTTTGCATCGTTGTCTACGTCGCTGGTTCCCAAACTGGGGGTCCGAGCCCCCCTTAGGAGAGCGCCAAAGATCACAGCCCAGAGGTTTTGTCTGTTCTTGTAACGGTGTAAACACAACCCAGGACCCCTTCGCAGAGAGATGAGCCGAGAGGTAAGTCGAACGTTCTTTATTCACAAGTGGTTGACATTCCGAGGTCGATAAACACAAAGTAATCAGTCCAAGCAATAACCAGCACCTTGAGGGTTCACACGCTGAGACGAAGCCGTGTAGCAGGCGGAGGGTCAAAGCCAGAGGAGCAAACAATCCAGGCACCAGAGTCCAAGGGGGCAGGCGAACGATCATAAGCAGGTACACAAAGCTGGGGGGGTCAAATACCAGGGCACTAGGAAACGAGCGAAACGCTGGAAAGCTTGGCATCACTACACACGACAATCTGGTGACGAGAGGGCAGGAGAAGAGAGACCTTAAATAGACAAAAAATAATTACTGAAATGCAAAACACCTGGGGGCACAGACAGGAAACAAGCTGGAAAAATGCACAAGGGGAAAACAGGTTTCACAATAAAACAGGAAGTGCCGAGGACGAGACAGACGCGTGACAGTTCTGAGGTTGTCAAAATTAGAAGTGCACGTTAAATAAAGTTATTAATAAGACACTTACTTGACAATCAAAACTAATTAATGGATGAACTAATTTGGATGAGCCAAAAAGTAAAGGGGTTCTACATCATCCATACCACTGGTCTACATCATCAAAATAAAACTGCATTCACGAGGTGCTGGCAGAAAAACCATCTAACCGGTCGCTATAGCACTCGGCCGACCTCAGACGACCTCAGACGACCTCAGACGCAGTCATTTTTCTGTGTTAACGACAGACAGCAGTTTACCTCATTGCAAGATGCAACAGCGTTTTAGCGTTTTGCATCATATATCATATCATATATATAAGAAGCAGCTGTATGTATCGATATACGTCCGTGAAAAACTTTCACATCGTCTGTCACAGGCCAGCAAAAGGGACATCATCACATTCATTTTATCGTCCGGAACACGTGGAATACCGTGATTATGTGCATTACTTCACGCAATCGTGTTTTTGCTTCATTTTAAAATGAGGTTTGTAAATTAGTAATTGATTGGTTACTTTAATGAAAAAGAAAATGTAATAATCTCATATTTTATTTATGTTGCTTTTTTTTTTAGTGGGGGGAGGGGGGGATTTCACATGATTTTCTGTTGACAGTGGTGCCTGGGGGCATTTGTTTGTTTAAAAAAAATTTTTTTTTTAAGGGGTGCCTAAAACATTTGCACAGTACTGTACATTAACTAAACTTCCCCCTTAAAAAAATTATAATATCATCTGGAAGATGTGGGATACCTTCATTATGTACATTAATTCACAAAATCAGCACCAGGGGGCATTCATGTCGTGCCAAAGTACAGAGCGTCATTTACGTAAGTATATGAATTCAGTGTTTTTATTAAATTATTCTCAAACCCGTTACAGCATCGAATCCAAGGACCTATCATCTACAAACCTGGACTGTCAGAGGCCAAGCAATCACAAATGGCCACGAAATCGCCCGGGTACACTGCTAGTATTCTGAGACACGAGAAGCTCTGAGCTCTGATGGTTGCTTAAAAAACAAATCAACTTTTTGTCACACTACAGCTTAACTTCTCTCACACAAATTATTCACATTTACCCGATATAAAATCGGGGGTCTCTGCACTTAAACAGTTCAAAGACTAAAGCTAAAACTACAGAAAAGTCTATTTTTTAATGGATGCCGCTTCACTCCTTGTAGATTTTGTGGAGATTTTTTATTTGTTTATCCAGTTGTCTTCTTCAACTGCCTTGTTCTACTTCTTCCATAGAGTTTATTGGCGATTGGCAACCTGTTAGCTCGCTAACTGGACAGGAGTGAGTACAACTGCTACCTTCTCTTTCAGCTTATCACAGATATAAGGAACATTGCTGATGATGCTGCATTGTCCCGGTCCACCCAGCTGTGAATGGGTACCAGTCTTGGCTGGGGAAGTAACCTGCAATGGATTGGCATCCTGTCCACGGGGAGTCGTAGACTCTCATCCGCTTCAGGCTACAAAATCTCGGGATAAGCACGGGCACCAATGGGCGTATATACAGTAGGACTTCCTTCTTCTTCTGCTGACACCAAGTGGTCAGAAGTATGACACCATAATCATCAAACCCTCCTTTTTTTAGTCCTTTTGGACCAAGATGTGCGGTCTCATGATTTTCTGAAAAAATAAACAAAAACACACTGTTTGATGAATTTTTCTGAAATTTGGTGCAGACAATCCTTGGTCTTGGTAAGCTGGACTTTTTGATTGAATCCCTGTGGGCCCCCCAGGCCCCCCAAGAATGGCAAAAATGCAATGTTGCACATAGTTCAATTTATTGCAGAAAACCTGTTCGATAACTTTTTCTCAAATTTTGCATAACGATTCCATGGGAGGCTGCCTACAGGCAAGAAAAATGTCATTGTCCTTGAATCGTTTTAAGGTCCCCCCAGGGCCCCCCTAAAAGGGCCAGAAATTACATTTTGCACACTTCTCAATTCATTGCTGAAAAACTGCTTATTACCTTTTATTTATTTATTTATTTTTATAAATCTGCATATAGATTCCTCAAATCAATGTCAACCTACACAAAGATTTTCATTTACCTTGAATCCCCAAAACAAAACAAAAAAAAAACTTGATTGGGATCTCCATAGCATGCAACATAGCTGTGGCTCATCCTAAAGGTGCTTTTTGTGAATGTTTGTTCGATTATTAAACTCTGTTTGCATATGCCGTGCTTGTCCGGGCATTCGCTGAGACTATTTTGCCGCCAGTGGGAAATGGCGTTGCGCCCGCTCATGAATATCATCAAGAGGAGCTGCCATAATTTTATAAGTTTAGAATTCGAAGATGTCACGGAGTGTATATTAGATGTTCTTGAAGGACATTTTATTCCACCAAGAATAGCGGCGTCTTTGAGAAATGTAGGTGTTTAGCACACAGCGGTGAGTCAAGGTGAAACATCGCCTCCTGCTAGCAGCGTACAGAGGAGGACAGCGCCTTTATTTGGTCCAAGTGAGGATAATAATGAGGACTGAGACTGATGGCTTCAGCAAACGGCACGAGAAGGTTATTTACATTACACAGTGGCTTTGTGGAGAGCCACTGCTTCACAGAAAATATCGGGGTCACTCCGGCCTGAAGGAACAGCCTCTGCAGAGGAGTCGGAGGTGCAGATTCATTAAAAATACATATGTGACAGCACAGTAACAAATGAATGTGCCTGTGCTCTGGTCCTGTACTCCCTCCCCGTGGTCATTCATCATCTGCACTCATTGAAGCACCACAATCCTGTTCTCTATTCATTATTCTCTCTCTCTCTCCCTCTCTTTTTCCATCAGTCTCTGCTGTGCTCCCTCACCTTTTTCTCACGGGGAAATAAAACTCTGAAGGTTATTTCACTGCAACTGAGAGTTATTGTTTCTTACAGAGAGCGTTAGTTCTCATTTATTAAACAATTAAGGCAGGATACACCGTTGCTGCATTTGTCCTTTTTGGAATACGCTTAAAGGAAAAGTCCTGCCTCAAAGGCAACATTTTTAAACTGCAATATTTTCATCACATAAGTGGAAAAAAACCCCATTAAAAATAAAAAAGACAAAGATAAAATTACATTTTAATGATCTCCATTTGAAAATTGGGTCACCCTAAAGAAATAAAAGGCTATAACATTTAAAAGAATAAGAGCAAATACAGCAGAATTAAGGGTAAAACTACAAATGGTTCTAATGAAGATGAAAACAAAGCCTTTATTATGCTGCCTTTGGCGTCAAAGATTTCTTTCTGACTAATGAGAAAAGCAACGTAGGTGCTGGTGCACGTACAGACTGTGCGCTGACTGTAGCCTTTACGAAATATTACGAAATTCATAATCTGATATGGAGGCACATTCACTGAACCGTCCAGCAGGTGCCAGTGTTCAGTATTCTTCTTCTTCTTCTGCACTTTTCCATCTGAGTACATTGCACGAATCACCACCACCTGCTAAGTGTTTCTGTTTTTTTGCCAACATTTCAAGATTATATCATTCACTAGCAATAACCCGTACAAAACACGGGAATAAATAAAGACAACATTTTGTGTGATGTTTTTGTTTCTAAATGTCCCTTGCGTAGATGTTTGACATAACTGGATATAGATTTTACCAAAAGACTTCATTTTTGTGCCATTTAAAACACTTTGTGTCCCATTTTCAGCCTTCTGGTATATCAATGTTAATATTTTGAAGCCTTCTGGTATATAATATAATTAATAATAATTTAAGTACAGATTCCACAGGTGTGAGGAAGAACTGCCGGAGCCGGCAAATTTGAAAAATGTGTGAGTTTTCACAGTCACAAAAGCATGTCGTGTCCACTGCAGTGTGCCGAACACTCACTGTTGTTGGTAAGTCCAGAATAATTCCAAAATCCCGGGTCTATTAAAATCCAAGAAAAGCGTTGCTAAAGTGTAGATCGTTGGTAGGAGGCTGTTTCAGTGTGTGTCGCTTGTAAGTGCGCACTCAATGTGGTGCTTTGGTGGCACTGTTGTCATAATGCCATGGCTGCGGAGGGGGACGGTTGCATCATGATGGTCTGGAGATGCGCAATGCGTGACGGGAAAACAACAATGGAGGAGCAGCGAATTTGAAATCGAAGCGAGTGAGAAAATTCCATAAAACAACGGGTTACCCCGAGAAACGAAGTGAGATATTGTTTTACCCTAATGAGGGGCCGATGGTAAAACATTTGGCGGTCATTGGAGGGAGCGTATAGTAGTGGATGGCTCAGAAAGTCTTGACAAAGTGGGTATTATAATATAGATAGCTGCAGGTTACCACCATCACTGTTCTTAAAGACCGTCTTTAATTTGATGTTTTCTAAAGATGGTCTCCCATTGCCGATTTTTGATACCCAGTTGTTTTTGGCACAAAAAAATTCATAAATCGGATACCCAATCGTGGCCTGAAAACGGGTACAACCTGTGGTAAAAGTAGCATTGTCGAACATTGTGAGCAATCAGGAAAGTTTTAAACATGTTTAAAAAATTCATGACGTCGGGATAAATTGTGATCCACATGACGGGAATAATCGGATTTAGTTGATGCAGATCGGGGGGTAATCTTGTGTAAAAGTAGGTGAAAGTGCACAAGCGGGTACAGCATGCAGTAATCGGGACCTACCGGTCTCTGAGCAGAAGCCTGCTTCTGATCCTCCTCCGCAAAATGAAACCCATGAAAAGCATGTCAAAGTTCTTCAACAGAAGACAGTTGGGCGATGTTAAAAGAGACATTTTAGCTTTTTGGAAAAGTGCGGGGAAAAATGTGGAAGTAGCGTTTTGCGCATGCGCACAAACAATTGTGCAATGGGAATCGTATGTACGCGGGTGTATTCAGGAATATTCAGTTACACTCATATGTAAGAGGATATAAAGTAGTAGGTAATATGAATTTTGCCTAGTATTTAATCAGGATAGAAACTGGGGCCAAAAATTGGCAATGGGAGACCACCCTCAGTCCTTATTAACAAGTTTTAGCAATGCCAGTTTCTGTCCACTTCTTGCTCCTTCAGCAAGTCTTCCTTTTAATATGGACTCCAGAACAATGTTTAGAAATAGGTTTCGAAACGTTCCTGAACCGTATTTCGAGTTAGCCATCACTAATTTGCAGTACAGACAAAAAGTTTTGGCACCATCCACAGCCACACGTTCTATCCATTCTATAATTCTGCTTTTACGTTCCCATTCTATTGTATATTTTGTCCCGAATTTGCCCGCATACTGGGCATCATGCTTGTCCCCTATTAAATTAATCGACAACTATTTTGATAATCGATTAATTATTTTGAGTCATTTTTTTTTAAATATCCAAATTCTTAAATGTGACTATTTTCTGGTTTATTTTCCTAAATGCTTTACTCCTATATGTCAGTAAACTGAATATCTTTGGGCTGTAGACAAAACAAGACATTCGAAGGCGTCATCTTGGGCTCTGGACAATACTGATCAACATTTTTCACCATTTTATGGACCTAACAACTAATGGACTAATCGAGAAAATAATCGATCGGTTAATCTGTTATGAAAATTAATCATTAGTTGCAGCCGGAGCGCATCAATGTTCACCACAAACTCATCAGTTTATTCTCATTATGTGCTGTTTTTAATTTGGTGAGTTGCAGGATTTTGGGGTTTTGTGTGTATGTGTTATTGTCTACACAGTTAGCTGGGATGGACAAACCCACTCACCCACTCATCTATATTTTTTGCCGTCCAAACCTGATGCTGTTACAAGCCCAGGGAAGAATTGATTTTTGCAGTTTACAGTTTTGCTCTGAGGGTCTTTTTCAAAGTGTCACTCTTCTAAAAGAAAACAGAAATTTGATTTGGAGACTGCGGTCTGATAAGTAGTGGAAAATCAGTATCAGTTTTTTTTTATTATGAGCGAACGACATCTGGGTCGTCGGGATGAAGTGACAGTATACGGCCAAATGTTCTGCAATAACAAGTGATCCAGGAAGTAGACGGGGGTCTGGGGGTTAGAAAGGAGATCAGGGGATTTACGGAGAACAGGCTGGATTCTTGAGCTAAATAAAGTAGGTGATAGATCTGCTTTTGATTGCTATGACACAAGGAGGTCAAAGTGACACTTCACGGGAGCTCAGTGTTGTATGAGGGTGGTGGCCTCAGCTGGCATGCATCCGCCATTCTACATCAATGATGAGCGATGATCAAATTCAAATGTTTCTCAGAATCCTCTGTCCAGCCATACAAAGTAAATCCTACCGATTTTTAATTAAATTCATTGATATAGCACCAAATCATGGCGTACGTCACCTCAAAGCAATATACACGCGTGACCTCTAGAGTCCAGACCTTACCAAACCCATGAGCAAGCACGCTGGCGGGCAGAGGTAAGGAAAACGTCCCAAATCAATTTTTGTTATTTTACAGGAAGAAACCTCAAGCAGACCAGACTCAGTTGGGGGCCCATCTGCTGCGGCCATTCTGTCAAGACAGAACATTGACAGAAATGATGTCAGTGGAACATCCAGTAGATGCCTAATGGCAGCGTTATGAAGAAGCTAAACAGAATGTGTCTGGAAAGCTGTGCTTAGTGTTATTGCATTTTATTTTGATTCAAGTGTTCCCCCAGGCAGGAGAAACCCGGCCAAAAGGCCTCCGGTAATTTGCGTTTGAAAATCAAGGCACATCCTTCTTTACAAACCGCAAAATTAGTGAGTTAACCAAGTGTTAAAATGGCATTTTGGGAAATCCTGAATTGTCCCTTTCATTATTTATGCTCAGAGAAAAACACATATACCAGAATCTACATTAAATTTTAGCTACAAATATTGAAATCTATTTATTAAGACACTTGGTGACCAATATTAGCTTGCTAAAAAAGTACACAATCGCCATGGCTATCCCACGGGATTCGAGGATGATGGTCCCGTAATCTTTGGTGGTCTAGTCTAGTGGACCCTGAGATGGCTGAATGGTCCCAGTTTTGTTGCACACTGCTTCTGACATACGTTGCAAGTGGTCGTGGTGGGAGGTTTTGGGTGGTCGGGGTCTCTTTGTCGCTCCTTCCGCTTTCTCCTCTTCTCCTCAATGTTGCTCATTCGCGTCTTCTCGAAACGTTCCGTTCCTGCGTGAATCAGCCCGGTCTTTAGCTCGCTCTTCCCAGGTCTTCCAGTCGATGCTGCAGTTCTTCAGGTTTGATTTTAGAAGATCTCTGTAGCACTTTTTTCTGTCCTCCCCTGGTCCGCTTTCCTTCGCCCAGTTGGGAGTCGTCCATCCTGACGACGTGGCCCACCCAGCGCAGTTGATTCTTGATGATGATGGACTCAATGCTCTGTTGTTTCGCTTCAGCCAAGACGCTAATGCTGGTGCGGTAATCCTCCCAACCAATTCGCAGGATGTTCTGTCTGCAGCGTTGAAGGAATCGCTCTAAGGTCGTCAGGTGGCGGCGGTACGTTGTCCAGTTCTCGGATCCATACAAGAGGGTTGGAATGACAATGGCTCTGGCCACAAGGATTTTTGTTTCGTTGGAATACGTGGGTACAAAGTCGGCCGAAGTCAGTTCCTGCACATTTGAGACGATGTTGTATCTCATCGTCGATGTTCGTTTGATGACACCTTTAATCTACATTTTTGAATTGTAGGCGTAGGTTAATTTCTGTAATTGCTTTTATTTTACGCAGCCATATGCTACTCAGTCATACGTCGGTCTGTGGTCATGAATTCTGGGACCAGATAGATGAGAGAGACATCTGGTCTACCGTCATTAACCTGCTGCACCGTGACGCGGCTCCAGATAATTGGTGGAACATGAATAAATATCGTTAGCTACATTTGTTTCTGAGAACAATCACTAACTCGCTCTATAGCAGGTCCTGGATCAGTTTTCAATCTTCAACTTCCAACTGTGTCAGGAAGTCAGGCTTTCCTCACTACGTCCAGCTTCGTTTTTTTTTTTTTTTTTGTCTTCTTTCTGGATGATCCCATATGAAGCTACAACCTTCTGTGTGCAGCACTTATTTTATTTCATCCAACAAATGAAACCAACCACTTCCTGGCCTAATGGTGAGGGATTTGTTAATTCCCAGTCCTGTTGGTTGCTACGGGCAGGAGGGTAATTGGAATCAATTTTGGTGCCGTTATCACCAGAGGCAGACACATGCGGCCACAGTGTGAAAAGGTCAAAGGTTAGGAGAGTGCTCCGAGGGAAGCCTAAATGCTAGACGTATAAAAATATCATTCCTGAATTGGATTCACATTTGGAAATTGGTTTCATCTTTCGAGGGTTTTTGACTATTTCAAGCATTCTTCACAGGTTTCCCCATGAAGGGCAGGAAAACCCTCAGGAAATCCCACTGGTTCTCGCTCCTGTGCGCCCAATTAGCACCACAAAGGTCAAAGCACATCAATATTCTTCATCACCCACTGACCATAATTAAGAGACGCGTCATAGCCGTGGGTTTTGGTTTGACCTCAGCTGCTTTGAAACTCATTTTCTTGGCCTGCCGTCGCGCTCACAGATCTGCTCTGACGAGGGCTGTAATCAGAAGGCAGAAAATGGAGCGATTGCAAGATGAGAGTGGGGAGAAAAGACCAATGGTTAAACATAAAGTATAAAAAAAGGAGTATTAAGGTAAGTAACCGATAACTAAAAACGAGTGAGGCACTCAGTAGAGTGCATTTTTCCGCCAAGGTGTGACAGGACCTTCAACGTTATTAACCTAAATTGACCCGCTTCCAGAATGAGACAGCAACCTGGTTCAAACTAGGGCGAAATCCTTTGTGTGTGTGTGTGTGTGTGTGTGTGTGTGTGTGTTTGTGGGGGGGGATTAGAGTGATGTGTGAGGGGAAACCCAGCAGTCAATGCACTGTGCATGCGCCGAAATGATTGACATCCACATTAATTAATACTTGGTATTATTTAAAAAAAATGTTTCTTCTGGTCTGGCGGGGGTTCTTCAAATCACCAACTGGCGATCTATTTTGTGAATGAAATTGGCAACAAACTGGTGACCACATCGAGGGCTTTTAAGTGGATTCTATCGATGCGACAGTGGACGTTTCCACTGTGGGAACCAATGCGCCATTTTACATTTTGATGTGTCATTGACGCGTGCCACAGCCCTGACAAGAACCCCGATTTATTAGTAGTCGAACGGTACCCGGATGATCTACTACCCACATAGTGCACAATCGGACTACACTGCGGTATCCCATGATGCAGCTGGAGCCTGGTAACCGAATAACAAAGATTTCCCAGGAAATAGCGGACATACTTGAAAATGGAGCCATTTTTTAAAAAAAAGTCTGCCGCTGGCAAATAGGTATCTTCGAGGTATACGTGGGTATGCACACATGCGTCATGACATCCCGTCCAGGGGATTCATAGACTCTCATCCGCTTCATATTACAGAATCTGGGTATAAGTACTGGTACCAGTGGGCCTCAGGGCCGATATAGGACTGACTTCTTCTCTTCTCCGAAGCTGCAGAACGTGTCCATGTCAGATGATATTAAAACCTTGTAGCAGCAAAGTGCCTGCAGTCAGATGCTGCAGCTGCTTTTCTCCGGCTGCACCAGCTGGGAACCATCCCTGTGACGGTGGAACGTTGGCCTAATTGGCCGAAGCCTTCACTGATACTCATGGCGTGTGATGCGTTGTTATTCAGAGAACTCCAGAACAGCTATATGCTGGCTCTCCTAAAAAGGGATGCAATTAATTGATCTCCTTCTTGCAGCTATGTGGACATGGTAAATTTTAAACTTTCACTGTGACATCAAAAAGGCTAATGCCACCACATCGGCCATTGTTATCAGGTCGCTGACACTATGGGATTATATCATTTGTCAGACATTAGGGCGGTCTCTTTATACCCCACCCCTGCAGTCACCGGTGACAAAAAGTGATGCAAATTATTGGTTGAGCTAATAGGATTAATAAATGGAATAGTTTTGACTGTGTTGAATGCTTGGTCTCCAAAGTAAAGGTCAAACAAGGTCAACGTCCATTGGATTCTATGACATATGACATATGTTACCCCGTAACATGATAACTAAGCATAACAGATGGTGCAAACTATTCCTTTATAAAACTTTATTAGTTCAACCAGTAATTTGCATCACTTTTTACCAAAATTGGAGCAACTTTAACTTTTGACCCCTGTACAAACTGTAATTGACTTTTGTCACCATTTTTGCTGTTTTTACCCCATAACTCCATAACATTCAGTCACAGATAGTCCAAACTATACCTTTTTAGAATCTTTATGATCAGGCAAATAATATGGTTTATGTTTCAATATGATTGGAG
>OMMV01188580.1:8385-19659 GCA_900302635.1 Chatrabus melanurus | reverse complement strand
GAGCAAGAAAGAAGCCCCTGCTCCAGAATCAACACCTTCAAGCTAGACTGAAATTTGCAGCTGCCCACAAATGCCTTCTGGAGAAAGGTTTTATGGTCAGACGAGACAAAGATTGAGCTATTTGTCCACAATAACAAGAGGTCTGTTTGGAGGAGTAAAGGTGAGGCTTTCAAACCTAAGAACACTGTACCAACTGTCAAGCATGGTGGTGGCACCATCTTGATCTGGGGCTGTTTTGCTGCCAGTGGTACTGGTGCGTTGCACAAAGTGGATGGAATAATGAAGAAACCTCCAAATTCTTCAACGTCACCTCAGATCAACAGCGAGACGGTTGAAACTTGGCCACAATTGGGTGTTCCAACAGGACAATGATCCCAAACACACATCAAAACTGGTTGTGGGCTGGATAAAGCAGGCTTCTGGAATGGCCTTCCCAAAGCCCCGACCTCAACCCTATTGAAAATTTATGCACTACGCTTAAAAGCCGGGTCTGTGACAGGAAACCAACCATTTAAAATAAACTCTACCAATTCTGCCAAGAAGAGTGGTCAAATATCCAGCCAGAATTATGCCAGGAGCTTGTTGATGGCGACCAAAAGCATCTGGTCGAGGTGCAGCTTGCTGAGGGACATTTAACCAAATATTAGCGGGGGGTGTATGTATATATTTGAGCCTGTATGTATAATTTTGACCCTGTGTGGATTACAGAAAATCCAAAATAAATTCAAACCTGTGCCAGGGTTCTTTTGCCATTCAACCCTGGCAAAAGAACAGTTCAAAGAAATCATAAGCCCCAAATTACTGTGACATTCATGCCCATGATGAGTGTATGTAAACTTCTGACCGTAACTGTAGCTTGAAACGAGCTTGTTTTTACAGTTTCTTTAATTTCCAACGCCTCTGTCTGGTGTTTCCGCTCACCTTAAAACAAATATTAAACTTTGTAACAAAAAAAATAAAAATCGATGCCTGTCACTTTAAATGGAAAGGAGCTGCTCACTCCCTGTCTCACACAGAATGGAAACCAGCTCATAGTCCGTCTTTCATGAAGCATGCAGGAGTTCAGATATGAACGTCTGTGACGTCACGTTTCAGGCTTACATTTTGCTTATGGCAAGATAGTTTCTACATGCACAATATTTAACTGTTAAATAAGGATAAAAACGGATTTTGCACAATGCGATGACATTAAAGAAATGAATCGCTTATCGAGCTGCAAACTTAACTATCAAATCAAAAACAACTTGATTTCTTTGTGGCTATATGGTCTCAGAATCTTACATTGGTTATGATGTTTCAAAAAAAAAAAAATTCAGCAGCATGAAAGCACAGGTTCCTTACAGCAGCCTACAAACCTGTGACGCCCCAGGACAAGTTCACAGGGAAGCTTTTTCATTTCAGAGTCTACAGGATTTTAGTCAGCATCACCTGCAAGTTTGTTGAGGTATAAAATTATTGCTGAACTTTTATTTTCTTGGACAAATTTTCCGTTAAGCGTGCCTGCTGAGAATGTGCCTCAATAATTGCACAAATAGTAAATGTTACATACAGTTCATCGTGACTTTAACTGCATTCACTGTGTCTGCTTCATTTCCACAACAAAAGCTTTGTATATTCTGACATTCATTTACTTATTTTTGCATTTTTTTTAATTTATGCATTTTTTATTTACTGCACCTGCAACAACTTTTGCATACAGTTTTATTCTGTTCATAGTAGTTCATTGGCCTGCCAATATGTAGACCTGGGTTCGAGTGCTGCTCATGCTACCTGCCTGTGTCCTTGGACAAAACACCTAATCTACGATGTCTCAGTCCACCCAGCTGTAAAAATGGGTACCGGCCGTGGCTGGGGAAGTAAATGTGAGGCATCATTGGAAAGCGCTTTGAGCATCTGCTGGATGGAAAAGCTCTATAGAAATGCAGCCCATTTATTTAAATGCAGTCCATAGATTAACAATCTGTGTTGTGCACAAAGCTTATAGCCAGAATCGAAAGAGATTGAAAGTATATCAGAAAAGAAATGCTTATTTATAAAAATGCAACAATAAACCACACAATTGCAGAATTTAGACATTATGTTTTTGACGCTGCAGGCACTCCAAACAAAACATGTAAATGGATTTAAATGTAACAGTAAAATCCAAAAATGAAATAAAAGCTGTGGGTGTTTGTTAGTGCTGCAAAGTTGCAATATGACGGTCTTCAAATGTGAGGATTAATCCGATTAAGACTGAAGACAGAGCTCGGGTTATTAAAAGATGACTTAAGATATGAAGTAGGTCGCAGGTGCGTTCAGCCGCTGCTCTCCTTTTGAGAAGGACATTTCAATTCTGAAAGTTCTCGTTTCCGCCAAACCCACGTCGAAGTGTATTTTCCGTTAACCCTCACCAGCACACCTGGGGTCCAAGCGGACCCCAGGTGTGCATTGCAAAAAATATATGTTTTGATATATTTTCTGAACCGTTAAACTTATTCCGCTGAAATTTTATGTAATTGCCACCTATACAGTTGTCTTCAATGTCACTCATTTTGATCCAGTTTGATTAAAAACTGTGAGCTCCATAATAATTTTTCTTATGGGGTCCGCTTGGACCCCGGTTTGATATAATGGTATCTGGTTGGACTCCATAGCAAAATTTTGAGCTTTGTGTCAATTTTTCATATAACTACTGAACTGTCAGAGCAGTTTTTATTCAGGATATTTGCATCAGAAGCAGCTGCAGGGAGTCCAGGGGAGGTACTGAATTTTTGAAGTGAAAAGTCGTATTCAAAAAAAAAATTTCTCAAAAGTCTTTCAAAATGAAATGTAGTTCATCAGCCAGATACTCAAAAGTCTCTTTTTAAAATAGTTCGAAAGTGACCCGATCTAGTTATATTACAGAGATCTGAAAGACTGGCATAAATAAAAACATGTTAACAGGATTAAAGAGGAAGTAGCTCTGGTGGGGTCCGCATGGACCCCAGGAGTACAGACTAGTAAATTTCACGCTGTGTACTGATGAGGGTTAATACTGCAAATCATAATCAAATATATCACTTTGTAACTTTATAATAACCCGCCCGTTAGCGCCGATATTTTAATGTGCAACTCATAATTTAAAATCCTCATTAAAAGTGTTTTATGTCACAAGTGTAATCAGGGTAAAGGCACCTGTCATTAAATTTACTTTCCTTATGAAGCATATCATGTTGATTTTTGTAATTAGTTCAATACTTTAAAGTTTATTTTAAAAAATGGATAAAAAAAAAAACACACCGAACATCGCTGTGGAGTGTTTTCATTTTAAAGGTAAAAAGTACCTCTGCCCTCCTGCGGAGCTCCGTCTTGAGGATGCATCCCAGCGTGAAGGTGATGGCCCCGGCCACTGTGGCACACCACGAGAGGAGCCACAGTCCCTGGGCCAGCTTCACCCTCTTCTGGAAGGGGAACTTCATCTTCATCACCACCATGGCTGCAGCGAGGGGCTCCGAGTCTCACCAGGGGGGAACAGGGGAAGGAGAGCGACGAGGCGGCGAGGGACGATGCTGTTCTTCGTCTGCGAGACAGGACAAGAGTCAGGATGCTAAAACTTCAAGATCATAACATATGAAATATAAACAACACATCAATTACAATTTTTTTTTAAAAACCGTGATGATACGTGAGAACAAACTCTTATCAAAGCATGAAAAAGTCGACAGAGTGATGAATCCTTGAAGATTGCTAGATTGTTTCTACAGACTTAAAACTTTCTCAGGTCAAACTTTACCTTATTTGCTTCTCCAAAAATTGCTGAAAAAAAAAAAATTCCAGGTAGCGCTACGGACCACTGTGTCCCTTCCCGAGTGGCACACAGTGGATTTGGCAAACCTGGATGTGGGAAGCGTCTTAGCTCTAATGCCTTAGGATCCTATTAAAGTGGCCTGTGAATCCAGGCCATTGTCTGCTCAGCACAGCTCGCTCACGCAGACGTGCACGACAAACCAAATTACAGCTGACACACATCATTATAACGCACAACAAACAGACAAAAGCGCCACTTAACAGCAATGAATGTCCCGATAAGACTTCATCATAACTCAGGTATAACACATATTTTAACAGAATGCTTTGATTTGAATTTTTTATTTTATTTTAGCTATTTCTCCAAATATGTGACCTTCAGTGGAAAAATACACGCAAAAAATGTGTAACTTTAGACAAATTCATATGGATGCAATGCTCCACTTTAGCAATAACGGTGAAATTAATGTGTCCAATGGCAAAGAGAATTAAGTATCGATTATCCTCTAATACCCATGAGAAGCTCAGAGGGGTAAATATAACTTTCTTTGTATTGTATTTAAACATCACGTGATTATCTCAATGATCACCGAGTTATAGTTTCCGAGTTAAACTGACGTGACGTTTGCTATAAATCTACATATTATAGTCAATATGATTTTATTTCTATCTGTGAACAGAATCAGGCCAAAACTAATGAACCAATTTAAAAATTAAAAAAAACTTTGTAAAAATAAGGGCTGTTATGAGAAAAAGTACACTTTAAAGTCTGGCAGACTTTTTTGTGCAATTACTTCAGTTAGTATTTTAAGGATTTTGAAAACGTGACTTTGTTTCTGACGCAATTGCTTCATTTAGTGTTTTGAGAATTTGAAACAACCCTTTTCTGAAGCAACCATTTAGGGTTTTGAAACAATGGATGCGTTTCTAAAGTCGCTTCAATTAGTGAGTTTTTTGAAAAGTTAATCATTTTGTGAAACAGGTGATTCATTTATTTTCAAGAATTGAAATAAAACTGTTGTTGGAAGCAATTATTTCATTTAATGTTTCAAGCATTTCATTGAGTGTTTTGAGCATTTTGAAACTGAATTTGATTCTGTAACAACTGCTTTATTTAGAGTTACAAGTGTTTTGAAACAATGAAAGGGTTTCTGAAGTAGTTTTCCAGTTTTGGGGCATTTTGGAAAATGAATCATTTTGTTAAGCAGTTGGTTCAATTAGTTTCAAACCTTGTAAAGCAATAAATCTTTGTCCATTGATAAAGTTTCATTTAAGTATTTGAGCATTTTGAAAAAGTAAATTGTTTCGGAAAGAACTATTTTATTAGGTGTTTCAAACATTTTCAAACAATGAATTTGAGGCAATTGTTCCATTTAGTGTTTGAATCATTTTGAAGCAGTGAATTAGTTGCCGAAGCAATTGTTTCATTTGTTTTAAGCATTTTGAAACCATGAAATAGTTTCTGAAGCAATTGCTTCACTTAGTGTTCTGTTCATTCTGAAACAACCACTTTCTGAAGCAACCATTTACTGTTTTGAAACAATGGATGGGTTTCTGAAGTTGCTTCAATTACAGTGAGTTTTTTTGAAATGTGAATCATTTTGTGAAACAGATGATTCATTAATTTTCAAGCACTGAAAAACAATGAAGCAATGATTTCATTTAGTGTTTCAAGCATTTTGAAACAGTGAGTTTCTGAAATTTTTGTTTCATTTAGTGTTTTGAGCATTTTGAAACTGAATTTGTTTCGGTAACAACTGCTTTATTTAGAGTTTCAAGTGTTCTGAAACAACGAATGGGTTCCTGAAGTAGTTTTATTTAAAAATGAGTGTTTTGAAAAGTGAGTTATTAAAGTTATTAAAGCAGTTTGTTCATTTAGTTTCAAGCATTGTAAAACAAGTTGTCTGAAACCATTTTATTTAGCATTTCAGACACTTTGAAACAATGACTCTGGTTCATGTAATGTTTCTAGCAATTTGAATTAGCGAATCTTTGGTTCAAAGTGTCAAAATACTTCTATCTCTACGTGTGGAATATTTTGTGAGGATTTTACACCTAAACTCCACCCACTTTTCTACGCTTCAAATACAAAAGTCGAGAACAGAGAGTTTGTATAAATAACGATTTGTTTTCAAGGAAATTTTAACAGAAATAAAACACGTTTTATTTATTTATTTTTATTAGATTTTACGTAGGAACTGTTTTTTTTTTGTTTTTTTTACAAAGACGTTACAAAGCATTTCATTGGACAGGTTAAATACAGCAAAGCTTTGTGCAGTTAAGGAAACTTTTCCCATAAGTACATATTAAAAACAAACACTAATACAGAATGTTATTCAGTGTATGCTTTGTGATTTACGGAGAAAAACTGCAAATCATTATTTGGGCATTTTTAGACTGATTGGACACGTAGTATAACAAATACTTAACACATGAACTGCTCTACAAAAATTCAGTGTGCAATAAAGGTAATAACAGGATGGAACAAAAATGTTTTACTGTTCCTCAAATACGAAAGCACAGGAAAAGAAGAAAACGGCTACACTCGTTTATTGTTAAAATTGTTAAAATATAAGTGCCACAAAATTTCAAGGTACAGAAAAGCATGTGATCAGATCATTACTACATTTATCAGCTTTCACTGAATGCATTTAACAAAAAAACATTTTATACAACTTATTTTTTGTACAATGGATCCTGAACATAAAGTTCTCACATTCTTGTGAGTAACAAGAAGATAATTATGCAGAAATGCGACTGCGTTTAGTTCGAGTTCACGAAAACAGTGACAATACTTTTATTTTAAATTAAAATTACAACCAATTGAATTCTTCACGGCTTATAAGTGATTTTATTTTATTTTTTTTAATTTTTAAAAAACAGACAAGATTTTAAATAGGAGTAAAATATTTTGGAGTGCACAGATCTGGGAATAACGTCGGTATTCCCTAATGGCTTGAATATTTAGGAATAATTTCAGTGGAAAAACAAAACATGCATCAAAACAAATTTATCCAACACGGTGAATTAATCGACTCATTTGAAATAAAAACAACACTTTGGCACATCTGTCACAGCTGGGTTCGCTCCCTTTGCAGCACCTCGTCCGTCCAGCCGTACACCTCGTGGCTGCCGTGACCTTTAACCCTGCCGGGCTGCGGCTCCCTGAGGAAGCGGCTCAGCAGCAGCTCGGCTGACTGCAGTGTGTCCACGCCGCTCTCTGCCTCCGACGGCGTGTCCCTGCCGCTGCTCGCCCTCCAGTGCTGGAGGAGCTGATGATAAGCTTCAGCAGCTTCGTCCGCGGGACGGTGCAGGTCCATCACGGCTTCCGTGCCTCTGAGCTCCTTCTGCACGCGTGCCAGAGGGAGTTCCTCCATGCTGGCCGAGCGGATGAGGATGGCAGAGCTCAGGTTCGGGCCTGCGGTGATTCTGTACGCGCCCTCGCCCGTCACCCCGTCACACAGACCCGCGGTTTGGGGGACAGATAGAATCTCGCTGTGGATGGTGAACTGGAGATGAGGTACCTGCCGCTGGCGAGAAGCGTGACCTCTGACCATTTCTTCACACCACAACTCCCAGTCGTCTCCTCCTTGGTGCCTCCAGGCTTGATTCCCGTTTGTTTCCGATTGTACAAACGGTGGGAGTTCTTCTCCCGCCTCCAACCAGTCGGACTCCTCCTCCTCTGGAACGGAGCCCAGAGACTGTTCCTGCCCAGCAGCTTTGTGCTTCCCATAGTTCTGAGTGTCCATGAACTGAGCCGGAGGGGAAGCGAGCACAAGATCCACCTGAGGAACATCGTCTGGCTGGAAACACTCGTTAGCTTGGTCCGCCATCGTTGTTCCCTAAAGAGAATATTATAAAACACGAATTCATCAAATTACTCAAAGTGTACAATTAACTATAAAGGCTCAAATCAGCAAGAATTATTCCAACGCAACGAGATTTAAAAGAACAAACAGATTTTTGTCATGAAGGTTTAAAAAAAAAACAACAAAAAAAAAACCAAACATATATAACGGAATATATTAAAACCGGATGTTTTTTTGTTAACATTTTTCTTTAACGTTTTTAAAGTATGAATTCTTCCGGGAAGAAGGTCTGGACAGTTTTTAACTTCTACATTGGGGGCAAAAAAAAAAGAAAGTTTATGAACAGCTTCACTTCAGTTAGTTGCTCCAATTTAAATTACAAATCAAAGATTTACACGCATTTATGCCTCTCAGACACGGGGCGAACTGGGCCCTGATGGAACTGAACCCCGGACCTTCTCGCTGTGAGGTCAGAGCACCAATAGTCCAGGCCCTATGGGAGTTATTAGGGGGATATTATTGTGCAAATGAGTCTAAAAGTGTTAAATCTGGCACAGACGTAGGCCGGGTCATACTAAATTCATTTTTAAAGGGCGGCGAAGTCGCCGATCATTGGAGCAGCCATATTGGACAAATCCAAGATGGCCGCCAGTCGCCATTTGATTTTCTCATAACTTCACAACCAAAAGTCATAGGATTGTGACTGAGGGTTCTTTTTATAGGTTTTATAGGTCTGTTTTGACATAAATGAATGTAAATAGGCTTATTTAGTTGTTGAAAGCACATTTTGTCCAAATTAAATCGATTTTAGGGAGCCATGGGGGGGTATGGCACAGATGTGTCTCCAAATATGACTGGAGCCCAGCGACTGGCGGCGATCTTGGATTTCTCTAATATGGCCGCTCAAATGATTGCCAACTAGGCCTCCTCCAAAAATTAATTTAGTATGTTCTACTCCATATCTGTGCCAAATTACATGCTTGTAAACGTATCTGTACCATACCCCCCGAATGGCTCCATAAAATCAATTTATTTTTGACAAAATATGCCTTCAACCACTAAATCAGCATATTTACACGCATTTATGTCAAAGCAGAGTGCAGATTTGGATTCTCTAAGGTCAAAAACCTATAATAAAAAAAACAAACAAAACAAAAAAAACCCTCAGTTATGAATGGGTCTGTTTTAAGTATGTACAGGCCTTTGAGATCGAGAGACACCTTGGAAGAACTTACAGAGCCATGAGGTCACTGGACAGAGATGTTTGGTGATGCCGATATCTTTGCAGGAGAACGAAAGTCCAAGTCTTTGGGGTCCTGGTGCTTCCTATCTTACTGTATGGTTGTAAGACTTGGACGCTAACCGGTGACCTAAAGCGACGACTGGATGTCGTTGGTACTCTGTCTCTTTGGAGGATCCCTGGGGATCGCTGGAATGGCTTTGTGTCAAACAAGCGGTTACTTAGGGAGACTCCGATGAGGAGTATCACTTGCACTGTGAGTGAGCGTTACCTACGACGTTTTGGCCACTTGTCGCGTTTCTCTGGGTATGATCCGGCACACAGGTGCCTCAGTGTTGAGGACCCCAGCAGCTGGAAAAGCCCAGTGGCACGCCTGCCTTTCACCTGGCTGCAGCACACAGATGGTTACTTTCGAGAGGTGGGGATGGACCAGTTGTTCATCTGGGAGGTTGCCTCCAAGAGCCAAGGTGATTCTGTGGTGTGGTGGCGGCTGCGTGGCAAGAGTGCATGCACACACATCCCCTAGTTGTGTGTGCTAGTGTGCACACAACTAGGTGCTAGTGTGCTAGTGTGCAACTAGGGTGTGCTAGTGTGCTACCCTAGTTGGGAATCCCAACTAGGGTAGCTAGAGAGGACCCCGGATGTTTCCCTTTCCTGGTTTTCTGCCCGGTCCTTGAAGGTGCCTGCCTAAAACTCACAGATAACTTACTTACATGAACCGTTTCCATGCCGGGGATAAATTTTGCTTCAGCGAGGCGTTCGGTTAACGCCGATATACGCAGGTTCAGCCTTTTGCGTTCGCTTTCCATATCCTGAACCTGAGAGAGAGAGAGTACAGAAACCAGTTCTATACAAATGATTAACTCTATACTCAAAAGTGTTTTTACACATCTTTCGTCATGTTTCTAATTGCACTTTTTAAATAATCATTTTCTGCATAACAAATAAAAATGCGATTGATCTCACCGCTGAATGAAGCTTTTGCTCTAAAAGGTTATTAGTCTGTTGTGTGGAGGAGCAGTTATCATGTAGCCTAAAAAAGAAGAGAAAAATCAATTTTACTCAAGAATTCAAACTATGTTGCAGAATAAACAAGAAAGTGCACCCACAGGTAAACATGGCCACAAATTATTACAGTCAGGTCAGACTGCTGTATCGTCCAACTGGCTAAGACCCAAACATATGGCACTATATTTCACTTCTTGGAGAAATTATGAAACTTGGCACACAGATGGGGTGACCCAATAGGAACATTTTTCGATTAGGACCCAACTCGGAACCGCCCCCTGGTGGCCGCCCTCTTGAATTTTAATACGGCCACCATATTTGATACATTTTTGTCCATAATTTCAAAACTAAAGCAGATAGAAATGTGATTTCAGACCGAGAATATCCCTCCGACAGCAGCTGCCCTGTTGGAGCACACAGAGAGAGCTGCGTTTCAAGCAGGTCATGTCTGGGGTCAGTCCCTAGTTTCCAACCCAGTTGTTCCCGCACCAGCTGATTGGGGGTTTGGGAAAAGGATGGTGATATGTGGACAGTGGCGTGGACCTCACTTCCCGAGGCCTCTAAGGCTCGCTACGAACGCCTAAGCTGCAAGTGCAAGAAAACTTGCAAAGGAACCTGCAAATGTTACAAGGCAAATCTCCAATGCACCTCCCTATGTGCCTGTGACGGACAGTGCTATGAAAACCAGGCCTAAATCAAGAACCAAATAAAAGACTGCCTGAAGATCATATGGTGTGGTTTGCAAGTCATTAACATTGGGGTACAAGCAGTTCAACAGATGGGAGTCATTTTGAATTCCAATATGGCAGATATGTCACTGAACCTCAAAAGAGCGGTTATCAGCTGAATTCATATTTCTATCTGATTTGGTGTCGAAGTTATAAGAAAATATGTCTAACATGGCGGCCATCTTTGAATCCAAGATGGCCGACATCAGATATGCTTGATACTGATTTCACTGGATTCCTTAACCCTGAAAATGGGGGGTTAGCCACTGAAATCACATTTCTATCTGCTTTAGTTTTGGAGATATGGACAAAAATATACGGTATGTCAAATATGCCGGCCATATTAACATTCAAGATGGCGGCGTTTCAGAGTTGGGTCCTAATTGAAAAGTGACCCCACTGGGTTGCTCTACCCGTCTACCAAGTTTCATAATTTCACCAAAATGTGAATTTTTTTTTTTTTTTTACTTAGCCGCTGGACTAGTAGGCCTGACAGTCATCCTGCCCACAGGTACTGTTACCTAGTTAACCCAACAGTGACTGGTTAGTGTTAGCCGTTGGTCTGATATCACCACCTCTGACTAACGAAGACTACGCTTTCCGATAACGGTTGCGCATTCTTTACCTTTTAAACTTTTCGGTGAGGTTGCTCAGCTCCATGCATGTCCTCTGAAGCTCCGCCTCCAACAGCTTTTGGCTGCTCACAAACTCCTCCCCCAAACTC
>OMMV01188575.1:0-10474 GCA_900302635.1 Chatrabus melanurus | reverse complement strand
CGTCTGGACTCCTCACCCTCATCGTCTGCAGGACTTCAACACACGGCATCAGAGTCGACGTAGACGGATTGGAAGATTGTGTGTTTATATATATATTTTGGACACTCTGTGTATGTGTTATATCTCATGTTGGACTTTGTGCTTTGTATTTTTGTATTTCTGTCTCATTGATAGTATGGCCATAGCAGATGGTCCCCCCTCTGAGTCTGGTCTGCTTGAGGTTTCTTCCTATACTTATAAAACATCTAGGGAGTTTTTCCTTACCACTGTTGCTATTGTGCTTGCTCAGGGGGTGGGTAAGGTTAGACCTTACCCTTGTGAAGCACCTTGGGGCGACTATGTTGTGATTTGGCGCTATATAAATAAAGTGAATTGAATTGAATTGAATTGAATTCATCATGTATAACATCCAAAACTGTATTTTATTATAAAGCCAGCTTAAACAATTGGTCAAAAGTGGAAGTGCATCCCAAAATATTCAATGTTAACATTTTGTTTTGATTTTGGGACCCTCTTGGGATGGTAAAAATACCTATGTGACTAAATCCCAGCCGAGGTACAGCATAACCCTATCTAGCCCATGGACTATAATGACACTCATAAAAGTGTTCAAATTTGATCCAGAGTCCTGTTCAGTCTCTCCACAGCAGCTGAACCTTGTGAAGTCAGATTTTTATATAAATCTCCAGTGCACATTTGCGGGATCCTAACCATCTTTCTACCTGTACTTTTCAAGTAAACAGTGATTATATTTAGTCTCTAAACCCAATTGGGTGGAATTTCTTCAAGATCAACCAAGGTGATCTTTCTCTGACACCATTAGCCACAGTCATTAAAAGCTTGATGCAACAACTGTTGAGTTTCTCTCCTGTGTTGGTCACAGTTGTGCTTTTGTGTTTGAGGGGGAAAAAAAACAAACATCCTGTCTGGTCACAGGATTACTCCTGTCTCCATCAGCAGGGCTTTGGTCTCATTTCCAGACTTTGCTGCTGTCTGAAAGAAGAAGACAAGAGATGAACTTGAAGTTAATAGGAATCAGGTGCCACTTGTTTTCTCATCAGGCTTCTCTTTAGCTTGTTTTCTCCTGATTCCTCAGCCGTACCCTCGATCTTATATAGTTATTTCTGTGTGTGTGGGTTTTTTTTCCCAAGTAGAGAATGAAAGCAAAGGAGAGAGAAGATGACAAGCAAGGTCATGAGCCGAGTTCCAACCTATTACTTGTGGAGTGTGTGCTGAAGCCTTCTGAGGAGTCAGGATGCCTGGAGGTAGATAAACAGATTTATCTGGTTGTTGCAGGAAGATGGTTTGTACTGAAGTCATCTGGGGTTAGAGTTGATTCAACGAGAGAGAGACAAAAAGATCACTGCCTCCTACACTGTCTTCCTCACCATGCTCAGCTGTCATGGCTGCTATCTATCTGCCAGCCTGTCTGCAGTCCTTTAGGAGAAAAGAAAAAAAAGCTGATTTTTCAGTTGCACTTCTAAATGCACAGTGCTGTTTTTGTTGTCAGCATTAAATAAGTGATGTCATTTTCCCCGAGTGCATCGCAGTTTACTCATTGGGTGCAATTGGCAAAGGAAAAACAGGCTTGATTTGCCCTTTGACCTTCCCCCTTCCCCCAAGGACTCCATGTTCTCTTCCACAACTTCCCCAGCTGTCATTTCTTTGTCACTTTGCTGACACTGAGCCTTTGTCTGTCAAATACAATAAATTATAACAGGAAACTAAGGAATCCACAAAGTATCAGTAACAAAAGTGACACATCATGACGCCGCTGTGTAAATTCAGGCTGTGTTATGCAACGTCGAACCTGTCGCTACGTTTTGTTCTGCTTATAAAGTCAGGAAGTGTATCCGTATCAATAAAAGTGACGTTCATGTCCCTGGGCCCTCGGCCTTTGAGATCAAGAGACATCTGGGAAGAGCTTATGGAGTCATGAGGTCGCTGGACAGAGGTGTTCGGTGATGCCGATAAGTTTGCAGGAGAACGATGGTCCAAGTCTATAGGGTCCTGGCACTTCCTGTCTTACTGTACGGTTATGAGACTTGGATGCTAACCAGTGACCTAAGGCGACGACTGGATGTCTTTGGTATTAGGTCTTTTAGGAGGATCCTTGGGTACCGGTTGTACCGCTTGTTTTCTTAAAAAACAAAACAAAAGAAGAAGACATTAAATTACAGCTACAGTTTGCCAGAAGGGACATGAGAATCAAGCCTAGATCTGATATTTTCTTGACCTTGACCTTGGATCAATTCTCTTATAAAATTGGATGCATTGAGTCCAATACACAAATTTATTAGTTGAGCTATCGGGTGAAAAAAATTGGGTGATGCAGATAGCTCGACCAATAAATGTGTGTATTGGATGAAAAATGCATCCAATTTTATGATTATTATGTTTTCAGAATCTCTACAGAAAAAAAACAATAATAGAGAAAATTTCAGATACCAGAGATCCAGAGATGTATGTATATATTTGAGCCTGCATGTATAATTCTGCCCTGTGTGGATTTGAGAAGATCCCAAATAAATTCAAACCTGTGCACCCAATTCTTGTTTTTTTAAGTCGTTAGTGATGTATTCTGTACAATCATTCCACCCTGGCAAAAGAACACTTCAAAGAAATAATTAAAAGCCCAAAATTACCATGACATTCATGCTCATGATGAGTGTATGTAAAATTTTGTTCACAACTGTATGTAGCAGTACAAATATTTTGCACCCTTGGGTGGCTCTGTGGTTTATTTTTGATAAAGCAAGAAACAAGCACAGGAAAATGTTTGTGCGGTTGTTGCGCCGACCAAAAAAAAAGTGTTGTTTCTAGCCCATGACTGACCATGTTTTTTCCCCTACAGATTTAAAGGTTTTTATGAGAATTTAGGCCCTTTTCAGCTTTTGTCTCGCTGTGCTTCATGAGTGCGGTGCTAGCGGTTCGAGCATGCAGCACTCTGTCAGTGTTTGTTTGGGAGGCGCACGAGTCCAGCAGCTTGGCTGGGATCTATTGAATTCTGATTGTGTTATTTGTGTTTATGACATCTTTTGCTTGGTTGGTGGGTCAAATGAGTAAATGCGCCTATTGTGAGTTTTCTGTTGTTTCTTTAAGACGCAGTCACACTATGACGTTTGGGCCAACGTGGACGAATGTATTTGCAAACATCGGTGTCTATGCTAGCCGGCCTTTAGACAGCAGACACCGACATTTGCAAACACGTTTGTCCACGTTGGCCCAAACGTCATTTTGTGACTGCGCCTTTAGCAATGACAGTGATTTAGGATATATGTAATATCTATTTGTGAGGCTTCATCATGTGATACTGCATTTAATTGTGGAAGGATAGCTCTCAAGGCCATGTGTAAAATGCGCAGCCCGCCACTGCTTGCTAGCTTGCTAGGTCAAGTTGCTACCTAAAGAATATGTTTTTTCCCCTTGACTACAATGTGTTTACTATAATGTTTTGTCTCACAATCAGTCTGTTGTTGGAAACGTTTGTATGGAATTCAAATATAATTTTATTGTGTGAAACAGGAAGCTAGTTTTTACATGATTACATCACCTCAACAATCAGCAATGCCATGGCGATTCGACATGATTGCATGTCATAATTTACAAGTTGACTTGCCATTTACATACGTTGACCCAATGAGGCCAAATACATATTTGCTTGATTGATCCGTGTTCAATTTTGATCACCATGAATTGCATTAAAATGCATTCAGACACTTGCTGTTCTGCTTGCGTGACTGGGCCCTAATCTTGCTTGAAATTAACCGATTCTTGTCATGCATTTGGTTTCAAACCTGCCTCTGTGACCCTCTCCGTGCTGCTCGTAGTACTGGTTGGCTGATTCGTTCTCCTTGTATCCATCATTCTTTGCTGTTTTTGTCACTGATGTATCGTATGGGACAGAGCTTGTGTGACTTCAGATTGCCTCTGTGAGGCAATGGGAGAGCTCATTTAGTCTGATTTAGGCTAAAATACAATATCTAATTACCAATGGGACTGAGCACAATCCTCCATCCTGAGTAGCTGCTGGACCAGTTAATCTTTGCTTTCAGAGATCTACTTCCCCAAATTAGGTTTTTCTATTGTGAAACCTTCTAAAATGTCTTGGTTTTCATGACTAAACTTTTTCACATTGCATGCTTTCATTTTGCAAATAACTAAATAAATAAAAATAAAAACAATCAAATGTAATTTCTGTATAAGAGGTCTATATTGCAAAAGTTCATTAATTTTCCTGCAACTTGACATGACTGAAATAGAAATGTGTTGCACTATGTAAATGTCATGTCGAGATTCTACAGCAGTTGTTACTTTCTAATTCTGCAATTGTATTTGTGTTTGCCTGCATACAGTTAATGCCTTGGCAAAAGAAACATGCACTAATATCCATTGTTTGGACTGGGATTTTGTGCACCAAGGCCTGTGCCACCCAGATCTATTCACCTCCAGCCCCTGTACTGGTGGATGGTCCTTCTGCAGGTTTTCTGTTCCTGCCCAATAGGGACTAAACTGTCTGTCTCGTCTGGCCTGGGATCAACCAGGAGGAGCTGGAAGATGTGACGTGTTTTTCTTCAGTCTTAATGAATTCTTAGTTGTTTGTGTTTACAGTATACATGTATTTGTTGGTACTTCTGCCTTTCTCCATGCTTCTCATGCACTGTAATAATGTTGTATTGTTAATAATGTTATCTTCTCAAAAAGCCATATCTCCGTTTGTGATGCATCACGTGACTCTGCATTGTGACGTGTCTGTTTTTCTTTATAATGCATATACCGCATTCCTTCATTTAAGCGCACTGTATGCTAAATAAATTGTTTATATTGAACACAGGGTACTTAGAAATCATTCTTTTAAGCGCACTTTTTTTTTTTTAGGATGTGCGTGTGGGCCTCAACACAGGAAATAAAGCAAGGCTTCATGCGCACAATGATACCCTTGAGATTTACGACATAGACTCAGCAAAGGCCGAGGAACTGCCCCAAGTCTTCTGAAAGTGAAGTAAAACACCACAAAAGGTAGGTTTCTGTCTGTTAAATTATGTTTTGATGCCAACTATTGCTGTGAATGGCACGTATCCGGGCAATCCGGGTGGTGTGTTTTGATCCAGAAATGGTCCTGGATGCTGGAAATAGCACCAGGGACCCCCCTCCCCCACCCATAGGCCCCACAAAGACCCCATGTGCCCTAATTAGGATCTGTGTGCTTAAACGAAGGAATACGGTACGTACATTTTTAAATTAAAATATGGACTTGTATTCATATTTATGACCTTGGCAGTTTTTAAACCTATTAATGGATGTTACGTGGCTTTTACACTGTGTGGTCTTCAAAGCAACTCAGCACCTCACTAATCAGGATTCATCAAAAAAGGTCAAAATTGCAGTTCTGTGGGGTTTTTTTCAATGCACAATACAGAATATATACTTTGATAAAGACACTGTTGTTACCGACGCCAATTAGCATAACATTGCTCCACATGACCATATCTTATGTCTGGTTTAAAAGCTACCACTGGTAAGAAGGTTAATTAAAGCCCAGGAAACGACTGTAATGGGTGAAGCCGGGTCAAGGGCAACCGATCATCATTACTGAGCTCTGTGAGATACTGAGAGCAGCCGTTAAATTCCCATTTTAGGTTTGTAACTAAGTTGTTTGATTGGATTGTGTTAACATGCACAGTCTGACTGGACCTGATACACTCATCGCTTTACACCAGTCCTGTAGGACACAAATACACAAACAGCACCAAGACTGCATCAACAACATGGATGTGGATAGCTGTTTTAAGATTTTAAAATGGATATTTATATTTTATATATTTATATTTTCTCTGTTTAATCACTTTTCTTGTGTGAATAGTCCAAACTTTAAAGCTGCAGTTTGCCTCTTTTCTTTGTGCTGAGTAAGAACATTATGTTGACTTATTCACAGAATTTAATCAGCTGTACAGTACTGTGCAAAAGTTTTAGGCACCCCTTTAAAAAAAAAATATCAGAAAACAACAGAAAATCATGTAAAATCCCCACCCCCTCAAAAAAAGCAACATAAATAAAATATGAGATTATTATATTTTCTTTTTCATGAAAGTAAGCTTGTTTTTTAAATGAGGTTTGTAAATTACACACACACACACACACACACACACACACAAAAAAAATGATTTCCTTGTGGCTATACCGCCTCATACTTGACAACACAAAGACACAAAGATCAATCAATAATAAAATTATTTCAAAAAACCTGATTTAACACAGCCTGATTTTCTTATGAATTTGAAGAGACACCCTCAAACAAATTGTCATTTTATCATCAAAAACAAATTATTAATTATTTTTAAAGGTGAGATGTAGTTAGTTTACATATTTATTCATAAATATGAACTATTTAACAGCTTCTCTTTATTTAAAAGAAAAATTTAGACACATTTAATATGCCTAAAACTTTTGCACAGTACTGTATCTCTAATTCATGTTTGCGTGTTAAGCATTCAACTTGAAGATAACTGTCTTTAAGTTGTGAGTCACATGATGCACCACAAAGTGAGAAATGGCTCGATGAGAAGACGCGCAACATTTTTCACACACGTCTGTTGCATCACCAGTTACACAGTTTTATGTCGGTGTGACGCCGAGAGGCAAAAGAAGAAATTAAATTTCAGCTGCAGTTTGCCAGAAGGCCCATGGGAGAGTCCAACCTAGAGCTGATCTCTTTTCTTGTCATAAAATCCTTCTCTGCTAAACATCAGCATCCACATAAGAATTTGTGGCTTTTAAATGAGATATACTGCAGTCCGGGGGTGGGTCATTATTCCGAAGGTCCATTGGTCCGAACATTAAGCTTAAGTCAATTCAATAGGTTTTAGCGCCGCAGGCCCATAGAATGATGCAAACAACGGTTAGGGCTAGGGTTATAACCATTTTTAACAACTTAGGGCTAGGGTTATAACCATTTTTAACAACTTAGGGCTAGGGTTATAACCATTTTTAACAACTTAGGGCTAGGGTTATAACCATTTTTAACAATTTAGGGTTAGGGTTATAACCATTTTTAACAACTTAGGGCTAGGGTTATAACCATTTTTAACAATTTAGGGCTAGGGTTATAACCATTTTTAACAACTTAGGGTTAGGGTTATAACCATTTTTAACAATTTAGGGATAGGGTTATAACCATTTTTAACAATTTAGGGATAGGGTTATAACCATTTTTAACAATTTTCAGACCGTAGTCCACACTCATAACAGAACTATGGTTTTGTTTACATCAGAGTACTGATTTCTTTGGTGACACTCTGCTGCACGCGCTGACCAAAGTGCAAGGCAGCGAGAGTGAAGGCAGTGAGATGAATGGTGGGCAGAACGGTGCATTTTAGTTCCTATTGAATGAAATAAATCTGGCTCTTTGTGTCTTGCTCAAGGACACTTAAGCAAAGAGGAATCTCGTTGATAAATCGGATTGGTCGTACCCACTGTATGTGTATTTTTGTATTTATTGTTCTTGTCTCCTACCAACTAAATTACTCCTGTGGGAAATTAAAGCTCTGCTCAGTCTTTGCATGTCTTCATCAAAACATCAGCTCAAATATTTCAAACAAATGACCCTAACTTGGCATGATAAACATCCACCCATCCCACTGAAAAAAAACAAAAAACATCTGGTAGCTATCACTCTCACTATTGGTTTCTTCTGATGTCTTTCTCTCAGAGAGGGAAAGATGCATTGCATGTCAACTCTGTTTGCACAGAGCATTGGCTTAATCATGCGCCCACACACACTCCCTGTGAATAGTGAGTGTTCATGTTTTAAGCACACAAAACACAGCAGGAAATACTATAATATCAAAATGAAAATAGAGGCCTGGGAGCATGTGCTGGGACTGCACTTTGCTGCATCCACGCTAAATCCCATTTGGCAACCACACAATAAACCAACGGTCCATCCGTATCTCTGGAAGATCGGCATCTATCTGCTGCAGCCAGGTGTCCCCGTGGCCTGGTCCAGGTACTGGTCCAGGTGCCTCCTGCGGGCTGGATCATGTTTTTGACATTGATGTTCCTTCTATGTTCCCCAGTGTTTATGTTCCCTAAAACATTTGCACTGTAATAGACTGCATAAATATTGTTTCCCCCTCAAATCTATTTGTGCACAGTGGTGCATGGATGCAAACTATAAGAAAAAAAGCTAATATTGGCAAATACCAAACAAATGGAGTAAAGAATTATAATGTTTTACATTTAGAGAAACGTGGAAACATCATGAAGTTGCATTTGTTTATGCTTTCATAGTTTTGGCAGAGCAGGTAGCTCGGTGGGTAAGGACTTGGGCTACCAATATGATGACGATGATGATACTACCTAGGACAAGACACTTCACCTGCATTGTCTGAGTCCACCCAGCTGGGGAAGTAACCTGCCTCGGACTGGCATCCAGGGGGAGTCATAGACTCTCAATCCACTTCACTTATGGAATCTGGAGAAAAGCAACGGCACCAACAGTCCTCAAGGCCTATATAGGGCTTAATTCAAATTATTTTTCAAACATGCATTAACACAAATAGACTTTCCATGTGAAATTAGATTTGAGATTTGTGTAGCACATGAATCTATGCCCTCTGAATACACAGTCCCCTTACTGACATGCACATGCCCGAATACAGACACTGTGCCTAATATCAAGAATGTGCTTTTTTTAATCCCATTACTGACCCCTGGAGTTGACTGCAATTAAAATTCTCGAGTGTTGACATGAACACCCACAGAGAGATGCTGTAGTTCATTTTTGACTTTCACTTTTTAAAACTGCGACTCCTGTTCTAAAGGCCATGCTACTAAGCTTAAGTTTTCTCTACATTCCTGGAGTCAATCCTATTTCCAGAACCAGCATGCAGCCACATTGCTAATAGAGTTAGCATGCTGACAGACAGTATTCACTGTGTGAGTTAATGCCCCACTCTGTGCCATGGCAGCACTCGGCCTGTCCATATTGGCTTTCCCCATTAGAGGCTAATAGCTTTAGTTGGGTTAGTGTGGTCCATTCGGATCCTGCTGTGAACATTGATTTGAGCGCTCACCGTGAGCATCTGCATGTGTATTTGTTCTCTCCACCTGCTGAGGTGGATCACAGAGCGGAACTGTACGACTGACCTCAAACCCAATGAATTATTTTAACCCCTGGCTTTATT
This sequence comes from Chatrabus melanurus, assembly GCA_900302635.1. Lineage (NCBI taxonomy): Eukaryota > Metazoa > Chordata > Actinopteri > Batrachoidiformes > Batrachoididae > Chatrabus > Chatrabus melanurus. The sequence continues at coordinate 1,289 of OMMV01188575.1, read as the reverse complement.
TTCACATTAATATATGAATTGATTTCATGGTTTTGCTTCCAGATAATTTTTCAGTGAAATGAAGACAGAGCGAGCGAGAGAGAGAGTTTGTGTGTGTGTGTGAGAGAGAGAGAGAGAGACACTTACCTGTAGAACAAAAGTAGGCTTTTTGCACTGAGTTACCACTAAATATTAAATCTGGAATTTCAGTGACCAACCCAGACCTACACTTCATCGTTTGAGTCTTACTCAGTTAATTTCGAAGCAAGCATTAATTATTTTCACACTGTGATTTTAAGGTTATGTACAGACGGTACATAACATCACTCATTTCTATTACTAACCCTGATTGGAGGACAGGGTATATGTGATGACCTTTGTTTTTCTTGGTGTATAAAACAGGAAAACTACCAAACATGTGGACAGTTTTATTCATTTTTGTAGTGGTAAATTTTGGCTTTCAGAATAATCACATAGTTGTTGAGGATTATCCAGATCCCAATGCAGATTGTAAAACTAGAAGTAGTGCCTAAAGCCCCGCAGGGGGGATGTCCCAGGGTGGAAGAAACACCAATCAACTGGGGTTTTTTTTCATAAAAACAAAATCCTTTTTTTATTACTTAATCATAAGTAGTTCCTGAGATATTCAAAAAGAAAGTTTCCCCAGTAACTATTGTTGACCCTAGCAACCAAATCAACAATGCCTGGAAGACCTTCCAAAGGCCTTTCATATGAGCCAAACATCAACTCATAAGTAGTTCTTGAGATATTCAAAAAAGAATATTTCCCTAACAACCACTGTTTACCTTAGCAACCATGTCAACATGGCATAAAGCTCTTCCAAAGACATTTCATAAGAGCTAAATAGCAAGTCTCTATCTTAAAGGAGCATTCCACCAGTGGAGACATGAATATGTATTGAAAGTGGGTCATATATGTAGTAGAATAGTAGCATTAATATCTAATTTGGTGCCTATTTGACCGAGAAAAGGCAGAAAATGACTTTGTAGGGATTGTGGATTGCAGACAACAATCCCCATAGTGCATTGCAATGCTCAGGCCACTCCTCCCACTGTTGAACTCGTTGACCTCCGCCCATCAATCGCGAGCCAACTGTGTCCAACAGAAAGTAGCTAAAGTCTGCTCAAAAAGTCACTAAATGTCGCTAAATGACGTCATGCGCTGATTTGCATATTTATGACGTCATCACGTTACCTTCACTTTCCGCCAAATTATTCTCCTAATCTGTACTCAGTAGCCTCCTCACATGGTCTACTGTATTTTAACACGGCCTAATTCAAAGTATTTCT